>JAQGCM010000196.1:0-32861 GCA_034699705.1 Hymenaphorura dentifera
GCCATCCCTGAGGAAACCAGATTAAAATTTGACCATGAGGATTCTGACTTCCCTCAGGACCGGTGCAAATACCAAATTACAATCGATTGAAATTTTCCAAGCTGCCTGCCAATATTGTCCTGACTGAGTACTAACTTTCTGAGAAAATTTTGAAACATGAATCTATAAAACAAAATTTAAAACGAAATCAGTACGACGTTTTTTATTGAGTAAAATTTTGACGGAAATTGGCAATTTAAAATCTTAAATTTACTCTCCTAAGCAAAATCCAGCGCCATTAATTGGTTGCGGCTTGTAGCCCCTTCTCAATAGTCGGCAGCGATGCTCTTCTAAGCGCGGAGCTGCCTCATTTGTGTCATTGACCGTTACCGCTGACCAAAGCCGTTCAGCCGGGACCGAAGCCCTTGGCCATAACAATGGGATCAAATTGGTGGAGTCCACCATTTCAGCCCACATGTTTGGTCCACCTCCAACAACTAAAAGTTTTTGTTGATCCGTCCCTTCAAAATTTTGTGGGTCACACGCATAGTATTTGTGCCAGTCTACGCCCCAAGAGATTTGATCCAAGTACCAACAAGCTCCCAACAATACTTTGTGGCCAGCGATTGTCACGTTATAAAGTTCATCAGCCAATTCTTCACGAATCCAAAGGTGGACAAGCATTCCTGGCGGTGGGTTTTCATTGTTGTAGAACACTTCCTGCCACCCAATCGTAGTTCGATTCTTGTCCTTGAAACTATCGATGATCTCTACCATTCGGTGCATGTGGTAGTCGTGGAGGAGGGTGTAGTCGTCGTCAAACCCTTGCTGCTCCATGAATTCGGTGACTTTCGGGTTGCTTTTCCTAGAATTATTGAACGACAAGTAAACAATTTCGATTCTACTGTTAGAGAAAAACAGCTCGGAAATTATGCTCCGCTTACCAGCAGTCGTGACCAACTTCTTCCCCACCGAGGTGAATATATTTGTCTGGAAAAGTTTCGACAACTTCCTGGAAAAATTGTCTAAAGAAAACATAGTTTGCTGCATTACTCGGATCAACGTGACCAAAAGTACCGTCGGGTAGCCCCGTTTCATTGTCGTAGCAAGTGGTCAAAAGACCTGGTTGACCTGGACCCCAGGATTGCGTATGTCCTACAAAAAAAATTTCATTCAATATTTCCAGTCCAGCAGAGCAACAAGCTTAAAATTGTTTAACAATATGTGAAATAATTTTCTCGCCTGGAGTATCGAATTCTGGAATCACACGAATCCCGCGGAACCGGGCGTATTGAATTATTTCACGAATGTCTTGCTTGGTATATTCATGTGAATATCTGTGATAAGCTCCTTTGGCACTGCAAAATCAAGATCCAATTAAATTCAAAGCTCAAAGGTAATACCTTTAATGACTGAACTTCAAATTCTGACCTAAGACTTGGGAAAACATCACTTCGAAAAGGAAATGCTTCATTGTCACTCAAATGCCAGTGCAAAATATTCAATTTATTCATCGCCATTAGGTCCAGATTATCGAAAATGGCTTCTTTTTTTAGGAAATGCCTTGAAGAGTCAAGGAGCAAGGATCTGTAGCCGAATCTAGGGTAGTCCAGGATTTCTGTCGAATTTATTTGCAACTGCAAAAAAAGCCAAACTAAAGTTGCAAACATTACCCAAGAATGTTACATTTTAATGTGAAGAATTTTACCGATGTCAGATCTGAAGTCGGGTGAATGAGTTGCGAAAACGTTTCAAGGGCCCTTAAGATTCCCCAGTTGGTTGAAGCGCTTATCAGAGCTGTCCTGGGCTGTGAGACACTGTTGACCGAAATTCTATCTAAATAATTTTGGAAAAAAAAGAACAATCCGTAATTCAAAATGGGGAAAAAATGGATAATTGGGAAATTTAGGATTTCTTTGTGCACTAACAAGACTCATCCATGTCTTCGTGGGGCCATTCTTCACAAGGTTTCTGCACACTGACCATCGCAAAATCCAAATAGCCATCAAAATGAATTGAATTTTCATGATCGCCAATTTCTTCATCGTTTGTGCCCACCATAAGTCCACTTGACTTTAGAATGATCACGTAGTAGCGTTTTAGTGCATCTTCGATCATATCGCAATTATTTCCGATATTCTGCAAAAAATAGTAAAACTCATACATGCAAACTGCTGGTTGTGGCGTGGCTTCTAAAAATTTCGCATGAAATTCTGCAGAGTCCGACATTACTACACCATACCTCAAATCGAAATTGGCTCGGGCGAACCAACATCGGCTCACCATTACCGCTGACTTGAACCTGAGGTTTAGGCCATAATTCTCCAACGCTTTGTTTGACGACTGGTCCAACTGCGGAGCACAGTAAAATTGAACTACTGAGACACAAAATCGCAAAAATCCAAATCTCTTTCATGGTTTCAAATTTTGAACTGGTACGTTGTAATTTCTAAGAAAATTAATCTGCAAATTATTCAGTCTGATCCTGGGAATAAACTAAACTTGGAATCCAAAGCAAAAATAAGGGTTTATTTTTATAAAGAGCTAAGCAGTTGCTCGTGTCTGGTGTCACTAAAAAGCAAAACACTTTTGAGTGCTGGCAAAATGATATCTTGTTTGTTCGGAGTTCAACCCCGAATTCGACCTCAAATGTACAAAGCAAGTACCAATGCATGCATTGAATGGGAGTGACACAGGCTCCGACAGTGCTCAAGTCAATGTCAAACTTGTCAAAATTGCTAATCAATGCAAAAAACCGAAAACCTAACGATTTCGTGCCATGCCAATTTATCATTCTCAGGTGTGTGATTTTGAAACAGATCGGCCTGCTCATGGCCCACAATCTTCTCAACCTCAACGACCCTCAGCCACTCAAGTTTCTGATAAGATAATTCCACAAAATGTCACAGGACCATGGACCAATGAAACGACAATAATGACAAAGAGATAACTTTTGGTTTAACTTTTTTTAATATAAATTTTGCAAAAACACATCTCTTAGTCAAAGTCAGGTATTGTTGTTTTCTCGGTGGAATTCTTCACTCAAAACTCGAAAACACCAAAATATTTCGATTAAATCGACAAATTCGTTTCGCAATTTAGGCAGAATCAGCAGCCCACAATTTTGCAAATTCGTTAGCAGTCTTAAATGTCCACGCCAAAAGGTCTTTGGAACAATGTTTCAGAAGTCCGTTAGAATTTGCTGTTAGTATTGAACTGGACCCATATCTAGCCCCTCCAATGGTACCGACCAATACTGGACAAAAATTCGCAGAACCTGCAAAGGAAATCGATGCCAAAAGGGCACTCTCAAACGTCGTCTCTGTTTGCAGAAAATATAGAGCAGCCCGAAGGACTAGTGGTGCATAGCCATCACGACTCAAATCACTTCGACAACAATTAGACCCCTTTGACTTCAAAATGGCATCTTTAACTTCCGGTTCTTTGGCAACACTCAATGCATGCTGAATGGCTTGCTCCCAACTCTTCATTTTTAACAAATCTCTGCAAATGATGTTGCAGATAAGACTAACTTCAAAAGATATGTTATTCGCATGCGTGATGTACGTTTCTTCCTGGACGGCTTCAGCCAAGTTTCTGTCAGACCAAAAATAATCAATCTTCACAAAAATATTACAGAGTCATAAAAATTAAAATTCAATTCTTATTCTTACTCATCTGTGATAAAATTCGCCAATGACAGGACGACGTTCCGATGAGCTGCTCCAACTCCAATGCTTCCGAATTTCTTTTGCGTATTCTCTGCAGCGTCTTTTATTGACACTCCGCGAGAAAATTCTGTGAAAACAGTGTGGAAAGTATTGCCAGTATCGAATGCCTTTTCATGGTCATGTGGAGGACCTTTGGAGAGAAATTATTGCTAACAATTAGACAAATTGAGGATTTCTCTGTTTGAAAAGTTATTCAAATCAATGACCTGACCTCTGAACCAGTCAAAATATTTTCCAACAATTTGCTCTTGATCGAATTTCCTATTATCCAAAAGACTTTGAGCTAGTCGTAGTGCTAATCGAATTGGTCCACCATTTCGATCACAAGCTGCCAGTCCGATCAAAATTCCGGCACAACGATCATTCGAAGAATTTGGAAGAAATTCTAGATTTTCTGCAAAGTGCTCCATTCAAGCAGTGCAGAAAGTCCAGCTGCTGAACCTTGCAAAATTCACATAGTGAAACAATTAATAAAATTCTTGCAAAGATTTGCTTAAACCGTGGAATTCAAAATTACAATTATTTCAAGTACGTAGAACCCACTTTCGACAAAATCAGCAGCAGTTTCTTAGCAGAAATTACTAGATATTTCGTAACTCCTAGTCGATTTTGTAACAACTTTCGTAACTTGATGTTTATCGAAATATCGAATTGCTGCAGTTTGTATTGTATGCACCTTTTACAGTATAAATTGTGTAACAAATTTCGAAGCAGTTACACGTGAAGTGCAACAGATTTACGCCCAGAAATTAGAGTAATTAAATTAGCAATAATTTTTGCAAAAATTTGCACGCCTTACTCATACACACGCAGGCACTAAGCTCGCAATAAAAACAATTTGGGCAGGTTTTGAAATCGATTGCAATTTTTGCAGTGCAAGTCAAGTCATAAAAATTATTTGCTCTCCTCAGCGCCATCCCGTCCAACATTCCTTTCCTTTTGAACCGACCAAGAGAACACACGAGCACGACACCCGGTCTCCAAAATAAAATCAGTTTTTTGATCAGTTTTTGAACAAATCTTTTATCCAAAATGTCAACTTTCGGTGATTTGAGTAGCAAGGGAGGTTTGGAAAAACTGAATGACTTCCTCAAGAGCCGCAGTTACATTCAGGGGTGAGTTTTTCAGTTTTTAGTTTTGGACACATTTTAGCATACTTTGGTTGTTACTTGTTAGGAATTAGATAGAACACGTCTGGGTCTCCCCCCCCCCCCCATCAGGGGAATTTTAACTTGAATAAAAGAAATTCGACAGTCTCCATTTATTGATTTTATATTTTTGTAATTTTGCAGTGTTCAAGCCACTCAAGCAGATGCCACTACTTTTGGTCAAATTAAGAGTGCTCCAAGTGCCAAGGACTTCCCATATTTGTCTCGTTGGTACACCCACATTAAATCATTTGGGGCTGAGTCCGCAAAGTTCCCAGCAGCCGGTGCACAAAATGGTTCAGAAAGAGTGTCCAAACCAGCCCAAGAAGATGATGATGACGTTGACTTGTTTGCATCTGACGGTGAAGAGGTAACTTAATTGAAACTAATTTTGAAACTAGAGGAGAATTTATGAAAAGCCAAATGCACCGTTGCGCACCTACGTGATTCATAATTCACCTACTACACCTAACGTGAATTCTCCTTGCTAATATCAATATGGCTGAATCGATTTCGATTTTATTTCATCTGATTTTTGAAGTAAATTTTTTTTTGGTAATTCCAGGAAGATGAAGAGGCTGCCAAAATCCGCGAACAACGTCTCCAGGAATACGCTGACAAGAAGAGCAAGAAGGGTGCAGGTCCAATCGCCAAATCCAGTGTCATTCTTGACGTCAAACCTTGGGATGACGAAACTGACATGAAAGAAATCGAAACAAATGTCCGTTCCATTGCAATGGATGGCCTTGTCTGGGGTGCCTGTAAGTTTCCAGTGATTGAAAAGCCGAATTTTGAACAATATCACTTGGAACAATGTATTTACAATTTTTAATTGTTCCTTTTCAGCTAAATTGGTTCCAGTCGGCTACGGAATCAACAAACTTCAAATCATTTGCGTCGTGGAAGACGACAAGGTTTCCATTGAAGCCCTGACTGAAGAGATTCAAAATTTTGAAGATTTTGTTCAATCCGTCGACGTGGCTGCATTCAACAAAATCTAAACAGTTTTTTTAGTGCTCCTCGCAGTCCAAATTTTGTGTGAGTGCCGGCGAGTAGACAGACGACAAGAATTCAAACAACAACTTGAAAAGTGGAAAAATCATTTCATTGGATTATTATCACCGCATATTTATGTCTCGATGTCTAGCCCTTAATGTCGCCTTCTGTCGTCGGTATCTCTTAAGAATTGGATTACTTTGAGAGTTAACTTTTTGAGTGAATAAAATTATTGCTTTATCACAAGCTACATAAATACAGATCTGTAGATGAATTATTGAAGAATTCGGGTTTTAATGCCAATTTTTAAATGCGAAATTTGCACAAAAGCGGATTTTGTAGTTTGCAAGCTTCATTTGCGTCATCTACTTTCATGCAAATATGCAATTTTTGCTTGCAATATTTCCGACTTTATTGTTGACCTCGTTTAACTGCAGTTTGCAAGCCAGTCTCGTTTGCCGACAAAACCTTGAGACAAAACTTTTAACGAATCTCTCAATTTCAACTTTGAACGGCTCCATTGAACCATTTTACGAGGTGTCCTAATTGCTGTACAAACTATTGTTAGTCCAATTTACACCCAATTAACCAAAACTCTTGCATACATAATTGCATAAATTGAACATCTTCATCAGCATCGGCGGCTCAGACAAGGAAGCAATTCTAATTATCTAGTCCAACTCCAGATTATTTTACAAAACAAATTGGACTCAACAATTAAAATTCAGCTGCTAAAATCTGAAGCGACCTTCTTCCGGAAAATAATGACCATGTTGGACCAACTTCCGGCGACATCCTTCCTGAGGACAAATTTAATTTTGGCTTTGCTAAGCAGCTGTGCTCACTTTTGTGCTTGCGGACTTCACACTAGTTTGTATAGTTTGACACTTTTTTAATTCAAGTCATTCTTGGCGTTGGCGTGATTGATAATCCGTCTAAATGATTCCAGCTTAAACACAATTGCTTAACATTTAATTGTACTGCAAACCGCATGGACAAGTTTAAGTTGAAGAAAATAACTAAGTTGTTGGCCTTCAGCATGTCCACTCAGAATTCATTTCCTCTTATTTATTACGTCATGTGAGAGATTCACTTGGCTTTTTACAAAGAGGTGGGACAGGACATGCAGATCAGAGCAGAAAGCAGATACAGATAAGAGCGTCAAAAGACGTTTTGCAATTTCAATTTTGCTATTTGCGAATACGCGAATTTCTCTTTCTTCTTTTTGCCATTAAGAATGCATGCAAAATAACAAAGTAAAGACGGATCAGGATCTGGTTTTCTGGCCTGGCTCTCTGGGTTTGCAAGCCATTGCAATGCAATCCGTGCAAAAATTGTAGGAGGTAGCTGAAGTAGTCAAAGTAAAATCCGGCAGAATTCCATGTAGGCGTCAGTAACTTTTTGCTCATTGTTGAGAGCTGACAATAATTATTATTTGTCATTGTTTATTTGTCTCGTTCGGAGACTTGAAAGTGAATAAATAACTCTGTCACTGGAATTCCGGTTTTCATTCAGAGTTTGACACTCGATCTTGTCGCAACTTGGACAATCGACAACTTGCGACATTTCTCAAAGTCAAGTTATGGCCAAAATTACGATAAGTGCGACAGTCCTTTTTGGATTTCTGTTGTTGGCTCAGACTTTGTCACAAAATCAAAATGGACAGAATTCGGGTACTAAAAAAGTTTATTGAGAATTTGTGTAGTGTGTAGCTTAAAGAATTTTCGACATCGATTCTTTTCATTTTATTTGCAGGGTTTACCCCATTCATTGTGAACAACCAACAACAGCCCCCGCAACAAACATTTCAGGGTCAGGGTAGCAGATTCCAACAACAAGGGCAACAAAATCAACGGTTTCAGCAACAATTCCAACAACAACAAACCCAAAACAACCAAGGATTTCAGCAACAACAACACCAAAACAACCAAGGATTTCAGCAACAACCCCAGAATAACCAGCAGTTTCAACAACCACCCCAGAATAACCAACAGTTTCAGCAAATACCACAACAGCAGCCACAAAATAACCAACAACAATTATTGCAGCAACAACCGCAAATTAATCAGCAATTTCAAGAACAACAGCAGCAATCTCCGCGGCCAACGCAGCAAACCACAGATGCCCAGCAACCTGTTGAAAATTCACCCTCCGAATCTAAATCAATGTCCGAATCTTGTCTAGCCTGCATTTGCCAAGCGTCTACAAATTGCAAATTAGCAACTCCTTGCATGAGCAACGGTGCTCAAAAATTGTGTGGTCCATTTTTGATCTCCAAACCATACTGGATAGATGCAGGCAAACCGACCTTAATTGATGACACACCAGAAAGAGAAGGAGGTGAATAAAATTCAGCGAGTGACTGAAGGACAACAATGCTCGATTGTTGAAAACTAAAATTATTTGAATTTTTCAGCTTTTGAGGACTGTGCAACCGATCCAATTTGTGCAGCTCAAGCTGTCCGGAAATACATGAATTCGTTCCGGAAGGTAACAGCCTAAAAAAAATTTAGCGGTCCATGTTCCGGAAATCTTTGGAAAAATTAAAGAAATTTCCTTCAATCAATTTTAGGATTGCAACCGTGACGGAAAAATTGATTGCGTAGATTTAACTCGAATTCATTTAATGGGACCATTCGATTGTTCAAATCCAGACGCTACAACAACTCCATTTTACAGAAAATTCATGCAATGCTGGAACCGAGTTCAGCAATTGTCGGTCAAATGAAGTACGCAACAAAAATTCTGAGAAGTTTTTCCCACGAGTCGGGTCGTGTGAAAGTAGCAAGATTAAGGTCCCACCATTTCGCATTGTTCCAAAAATAAAAAAAGTAGCATGCATTTAACAAAGCAGATCAAAGACGTCAAAGCAAGTTAAGCAAGAGCAAATTCATGTTCAAAAACAAGAAAGAGTAAAAAAAATCGAATTTCCGGTGAGAATCTGGAGATTGCAATTTTCGGTACGGTTCATGGCTAAAAATTCTGCAAAAATATTTGCATTTTCTGCATGCTGATGAAAGAATGAATTTAGTGTTTTATTTATTGTAAAAATTTATGACAGTTTTATTATGCTATTTATTTAATCACTGGCACTTTCCAACTACGTAATAATTAATTAATTGATAAGCCAGTCCAATGTTCTTATGCAAGATTTCTTAGCTGTTGGGTGTACAAAAAAAACGTACAAAAGAATTTTATTATGTAATTATCAAATTATCTTCATTTCTCGTATTGTAATGGTTAAGTGGTCACTCAAGCGTGCATGCTTATTATTATGCGTGTGGGTTTGAATTGAAGATCATCAATTTTTTGTCATTCTTTCATCTCCCGTTTTGTTACTTCGTGTGTCTGTGAAATATACGATTTGTTAAAATGGCATATGCATAACACTTGTTGTTCTTGTTCACAAAATTAGGTCTCAATTTCATTTGACATTTTTTGTCTACATTTTCCAAAGCTAAAATGGCTAAAAACGAAATTTGACACACCCTTGCAACTCAATCTACTCCAACAGAATAAGTCTAGTCAATAATATATTAACGGCTGCAGAATTCAGAATGTGCTTAGAATGCAAGGAGTTTGACGACTCTCTTGACGATGTTCATTTTGGTTGCCGTCGCCGTCGTGGTCAACGAGCACATAAATTATGACCATTATGTCCACTCTAATCGGGCAAAACAGCTGAGCTTGAGTGGTTTACGACTTACGTCACAGATTGAAATCTTTCATGTGCACAGGCGGGCAGAGATTGAAACCACGCAAATAAGTCATCATCTTCTTCAATGATCTCTGGATTTACCTGAGCCTTTCTTTTATCTTGAACGCCAAGGACAAGACATAGCACAGAGACAACAGACAACTAATCATTCCTTGCAACTTGCCACGAACATCAACAACAAGTACAACAATGCAGTACAGTACAGTAGTAATTAAGATAAGTCCAGACCAGAACAAATGATCTCATCATTTCCACGTTTTCAACAGTGAAGCGATGATGATCTTGGTCAATGTTTTTCTTTTACCACGTACGCAATTGACGCAGTCAGGAACGATTACTAGGATTGAAATCATCCACGCTGAACATTTAATTGTTTTGCTTGCACTGCACTCCTGAGCTGAGCATTCTTGAATTTCGATCCTGTTCCGTGATCTCTTGCAGTGCAGCTAAAGCGCTGCAAGTGTTCATTTGGATTCCAATTCCATCAGATCATTTTTGATTGCTCCACGCGACGCCCCGGACTTGCCAATTATTCAATTTCTGAGCCCGTTCTGTTCCAAGAATTGACAAATATATAATTTCAATTTATTGAAATGGAACTGCCAACATTTTTTACTTTTTTGACTCTAACTTTGTGCTCTTGTCTGATCTTGAGTCCAGGATCGGCACAAATTTCTGACCAATGCATTGGTTGCATTTGCTATGCAAGCACTGGGTGCAATCGAGAGACTGGTTGCAATGAAGGAGGTGTTTGTGGACCCCTTTTGATCACTTGGCCATTTTGGGCTGACGCTGGAAAATTCGTAATCAAGGGAACGAGCCCTTCGGATCCAAATGGTATGAAGATAATGGCGATTTTTGATAATTTTTTTCTAATAAGGAAATTATCAAAACAAATAACAAGGAATTTCAATTTAATCCTGGCAAGTTTTCTGTTTCGCCAAATAATATGGCATTTCCTTCAATGGCAATGTAATGTTGATTAAAATTAAGAATTTGACTTCTGGTAGCCCAAACTCGCTTCAAAATTCTGGATTTCAAAATCTCACAGTTTCAATCTAAGAATTTCTTTATCAATTTCTAGCTTATTCGCAATGTGCGACGGATCTATACTGCGCTGCCGAAACCGTGAGGAGCTACATGGGAAAGCATGGAAAGGTAAGCACAATTTAATTTTATCAAATTAAACTTCGACTAAATAAAATAATTTAAATATGACTCAGACTCTACGCGAGATTCTGCTTATTGCGCAGCAGTGCAGTGGGCATTCTGGGCATTGGTTAGACAGGAAAACGGACATCCTCCGAGATTCGGATTCGACCCAGAATTGCAATGCATAAAAAGAAATGACACAATTTGCGTAATACTTGGCAATGGAAAAAGCCATAAACTTTGTCTAAAGTCCTTGCCGAAGCACATGTTGTGAAAATAACATTCGCTGCTCAATTAATTCAAACAATTAATTACGCTATTAACCACCGCCTACGCACATTTGGCTTAATTAATAAAAATTAATTAATCGATGTCAATGTAGAAAAAGAGTGCACTTTTGCGCCGTGCAGAGCAGACGACGCAAGGACGGCAACCTTGATTATTTTTCTATTTCTGTATTATTTGTGGATAATTTAGCAATTCAATTATTGACGACGACGAGGTTAATTATCTGAGCTTATAAATATGATCAGGTCCAGGTCCTTGCATTTCCAGTGCTGTACGCTGTGCTGTGCTTTGATTGTTCTTCAAAAATTAATTGTATTTTAATTAATTCTTAAAGGATTGCAATGGAGACGGTCGAATTGACTGTGATGACTACGCCAGAATCCACAAAAATGGCCCAGGCTCCTGCTCTGACCCAAATCTTCTTCAGTCACAATATTATCAAGAATTTAGAAAATGTGATGCTCAAGTTCGACCCAACTAAAAAAGCAACGAATGATAAATTAATCTACATCAATTTACATAAAATCCAGTCATTAAAAAGCTGATTCTGATTATGCGTCCGCGAGGTCATTAATTTTTCAAATGTAAATTTACACCGAATAAATCCACTTTTCAAGTTAATTAATTTTTGGTGATTAATTGATCAGCTGTTATTTCATCGTTGCAATCATTCGTAGTGCATTCATTGCACGTCTTGGTTCTACAATTTCATTGTTATTTCTTGAGATTTGTCCCATTTTGATTATTTCTAAATTAAACGAAATTAATCAACTCTGACTTGGCTCGACTCTGACGTCAGTCGTGTCGTAAATGGGTAAATCCTTTCGTCCTTGTCCTCATGTCTTGCCTTTTGTTTTTTGTTATGTCTTAAGTTGGTCCTGTCAATAAATAAACTTTGGTGGAATTTTTATCAGTTTTTGGTTTTGGTTTTGGTTAGCAGTGGGACGCGGGTTGATAGAGCGTGACTAATGTTATTTATCTGAGCACATGCAAATACCATGCAACTAAGTAAAGTCCCACTCACACTCGCAAAAAAGCACATAAAATGTAAAACAAAGTTTTTGCAAGCAGGGCTGCTGCAAATTGCAAATCCCTACTTCGGGTAGTTCGTGCTCTTCTTCAGTCCGTTACATAGTTTTTGCTTTCACCGAATATTTTTAGAACACATGGAATCTTACGACTGAACTCAACGTACGCAGAGTACGTAGTATGAACATGAACCGTGGTTGTAGAATTTTTGCGGATTTTTACGGGTAATGTAGCGTAGCGTAGATTGAGAGTGATTTTTTTATGTCCTGTGGCTGTAGACCTCTTTGCAATTCGTTCATTAATTCTCGGGGATTAAACGGGTCAGAAGACCTCCCGTACGTGTCTTGTAGTATCGAATCGAGTGAGTGAGTGAATTTGCAGAGGTAACATTAATCCGAATTCGGACCGAGTGGATTTTTTTCTCTTCACACTTTCTTACATACCAACAATACGAGAACATCTAGAACTATTTTTCCAAGTCTCAGGATGACTGCCCTAGAAAATTCCCGAAATTATTTCCAACGAAAGTAATTTGTTCATTGTGCTGAAAATTTTTGCAAAGCAAAAGGAAACATTTGAATTTATTCTGCGTACTTGTTATGGTAAGTTAACTCGAAATCTGTCTCAAAACCGCAATCGGGCATTGTGAATTGTTAAATTAAATAATCGCTAAATTCCAGGAGTTGCAGATACAAATAATGAATTTGAAAACAAAGCACAGGTTGGTTTCCTGACATTTTAGTATTCCCGATCGGATCAAATTTTGAAATTTTTATTTTTTGGCAGTTTGCCATTTTCAAAGCATTCATAATCATGAACACAGTACCATGTGCCAAGCTCCGAAGTTTTAGTCCTTGAACCACCTGTGCTCCAAATCTTGTAAGTTTTTCACGCACCGAAAACCAAAACGCAAGGTGTTCCTGTTCCATTCCAGGGTTCAATGTTTACCTAATTAGTGTGATTTTACTGCTAATGAGTTTTCGAGTGAACTGAATTATGAATGAGTGAAATGTTGTCAGTATCAGTATCACGTCATGTCATGTCATGTCACAGTAGTGCGTCGCAGTTGTACGCAGTACTTGATAAAATAGTAATTAAAAGCTAGGTTGAGGCAAGTCTTTGAAATTAGAACTGAAGGCTGAAAATTCGGATCCGATTTCAAAGCCAAACATTATGGTAGGTAGGAAAAAGATGACAAATTGCAAATCAGCAAGGGACGTTTCTTGCATGCAATGCACGACACAAAAGTTTAACAGCTCAGAAGCTTCCCTATTGATTTGCGGTTTGTTTTAATTGCAAAGCTAACTGACAAAAATCACACTTGCCGAATTATTACATATTTTTGCATAAATAACGCAAATAACTCACATACTTCCGATTGCTCGTAAAATGACCTCGTAAAAATTTCCCTTGGCGAACCTAATCTGCTCTGCACTTTGCATTTGACGTAAACCATTCATAACATTTCATCGCCACAATTTTCCAGTGTTTATGTGTTCGACTGCATAAAATTGGCAACTGCAATAATAATAGTCCAATTTCCATTTCCATTGTTCATTTGGTCCTTCTGTTCTGTTGTGTTCTGAATCTGAGTGACTGACTGACTGGAAGCCAAAATTTATTCCTCTATCAAAAAACCACCGAGTCGCGAGTGTACTTGTACGTGTGAAAAGTGTGAACGTGTACGTCATCATCGTCAATTTTATTTATACAATATTTTTGACATATACAACTTCGGCAGAGTCATGTTTTCATGTCTGCATGTAGTCGGCTGTCAATCAAGTCAAGGCACTCAAATTAATTTCCATTCTTTACTTTTGCCTTTGCTTTGCTCCGATTCGATTCTGAACAATAATAATTCAACAATTTTTTTGAGCTCCACAATGAGCAAGGCACGGCAGAGTTGCAAAGAGTTTATTTATGATCAGTACAGTCGACAGCCGTAATTTTATCTTCCAATTATTCAAATTTCTTTTGTAAGTTTAGCTAAAGTAAAATTAAGGTAGCCATGAGTTAAACTAATGCAATGCTCCAAATAATGAAATTCCAATTCCAAGTTCACTCGCAGTTAGCTTAGGAGTTAGGATCGAGTTAGCAGTTAGGATTTTTCGTCAATAGGAAATCAGTAGCTCAGCTAGTTATTTGCGGAAATAAAACATATGTTTATTCAGAAGTACAAGTACAAGTTGTGAACGAAATGGCTCGACTCGAATCGCACTTAAATTTTTGTCGGCTTCGGCTGGTGGCCTTCTCCTTCTGAATTATTATTCTCCAAGGAAATACATAATTTCAATTCAGAATCCAATCTACGTAGTACCAAGTAGTACCAACACCACTCCAGATTCAGATTCCAATTTATACCTTAGCTGGAAGTGTGAGTGTGATGCGTGTACGTGTGTACATAATTAATTGTCAAAGTTAAGTTGTTGCTCAGAAAAACAATTAGGGCCAAGTGGTGCCTAGGTAATTCGGTGATTGTGTAAGATTTCTGGAGAAATCGTGTAATCGTGTCAGTTTGAAGTTAGCTTCTGTCAGGCTAACGCGAGTGACGAAAAGTTGTCTTCAAGAGCCTGCGTCTGAATCCTTGGTGCTACTGCAACTGCTGAAACCGGAAGGAAAACGTTTACAAAATTTGGTAACATTTTGCGTTCAGTTTGCTGAAAACTTTGAATGCTTTTCGTAATATTTTGAAATCCAATTACACAATTTTTAGGGCTACGGCTACGTTTCAGTTCAGTTGTCGTAATGTATTGGTTATTCATTGCAAAATTGCACAATACAAAACCTCTGCGTCGTAATTTTGGTGTAAATTTTCTAAATTTTGAGGAATTCTCATTCTCAAGTTCATTTTCGTAGTTGATGCTCTACATCTGAAGCAGTGGAGTTTCAAAAGGCATGACGTGCGAGATTAGCTATCTCGCACTGGCCAAGAAATCCTTAATTACTAATTTCCATTCTTGCACAAATTCAATTAAGTCAACGGCTAAAAGTTGAAGTCCTTCAGCAGTTTGCCCAATACAATCACAGCAGACCGACCAAAGTCCGTTTTTGCTTCACTACAGCAGCTGGGCAGACCATGCTCTATGCTGATGTTCTAGATTTTCCCTGTGGATATTTAATGTAGCTAATTATGTATTTACTGAGAAACTCCATTAGCCGATAGCCAGCAAATCCAATGCAATGTTGGTCAACGACTCGTGCAGTTCTCAATTTATTGTTGTGTTGTGCTCATTACTCCTCTGATTTATTTTTAGGTTCTTAGAAATTGACATAACAAGTTGACTGCGGAAAACCCCAATTTTTCCTTCCTGGATTGGTCGGATCGGACAGAAGCACCGAACCAGTAGTTTTTGCTGTCGCCAGAACTAAACCGACATTGCGACATTTTTGCAGTGATACCCACAAAGAATTATTTCCTCATTACTTCTGTGGTCACGGTGTGGTGTGGTCAAGTAGAAGTGGAAGTAGAATACTCGCAAAGCTGCTGCAAAAATGTCATCCAGCATTTGGACAAAATTATCACGCCGAAAAATTGTTGACCTGGATGACAACAGCACCAAATTGAAACGAGTTTTGTCCGCATTTGACCTCACGCTGCTAGGAATCGGGAGTACACTCGGAATTGGCGTTTATGTTTTAGCCGGGTCAGTGGCCAAGAATGATGCTGGACCAGCTGTTGTAATTTCTTTTTTGGTCGCCGCCTTGGCTTCAGTCCTTGCTGGTAAGATGTGTCGGTTTTTTAATTCAAATTTCGCACACGCACACAATTACCGAATTACCGTTACCGTCGTTTTCTTTGTGTTGCGTAGGTTTGTGCTATGCAGAGTTCGGCGCAAGAGTCCCGAAGGCGGGGTCAGCATATGTTTACAGCTATGTCTGCGTGGGAGAACTAATCGGATTCATCGTCGGCTGGAATCTTATCATGGAATATGTGATTGGTGAGTTCCAGCAAATTTTGCAGACCGGGCATTTAAAATCTACAAATTTCGGATTTTTTCCAGGAGTTGCGAGCGTTGCAAAGGGCTACAGCGGGTATGTCGATTCCTTGTGTCATGGCTGCTTGAAGGAGACCTTAACAGAACATTTTGCAATTCGTGTGGCATTCCTTTCACCCTATGTTGATTTTTTTGCATTCGCACTCACGCTCGCCATTACAGGTGAGTTTTCATAGGGCGCAGGCCCTTAATGTTTATATTTTAAGCTAAGGGTCTTTTTAATACAGGTATTCTTGCGTTCGGTGTGAAGGAGTCATCCTTCTTCAATAATATTTTCACTGGACTCAACCTTATAGTTGTTTTCTTCGTCATAATTGCGGGGGCTGTATTTGGTAAGTTTTTTTTAAGTCAAGGGTTATATTCTAAGGTACCATCAAGGAATTTTCAATTCATGGATCAATTCCAATTTTTTTTATTATTTGTGGTTTTAGCAAAACCATCAAACTGGACCATCGACGCTTCTACCGTAAACTTGACTGCGATTGCCATACAATATCCAACCAAAAAAATTGGACGCCTTGGAACCGGTGGGTTTGCACCGTTCGGTTTCACCGGAATAATGAAGGGCGCTGCCACATGTTTTTATGGATTTGTTGGCTTTGATTGCATCGCCACTACTGGGGAAGAAGCCAGGAATCCACAGCGCTCCATTCCAATCGCCATCATTTGCTCACTGTTTATGATATTTTTGGCCTATTTTGGAATTTCTTCAATAATCACCATGATGGTTCCATATTATCTTCAGGTATCTTCAGCACAAATTGGTAGATGTATGCAATTTTTGTGCAGAAAGTTTGCTAAAGTATGTTGGTTTTCTAAATCAACCAGGACGCGGATGCCCCACTCCCAGAAGCTTTCATGTACGTCGGCTTTGATGTCGGAAAATGGATAGTTTCCATTGGTGCACTTTGTGGACTTTCCACGAGGTAACGTTTTGGCTGATCACTTATTTGTCCAAAAATTGCAATTTTTACTCTAAATGTTGACCAATGACCCAACAGTTTGCTGGGCTCCATGTTTCCGATGCCGCGGGTAATCTACGCCATGGCAAGCGACGGTGTTCTTTTCCCTTGGTTGGCCGGAGTTCATCCGACAACTAAAACTCCATTGAGAGCAACTTTAATTGCTGGATCGCTTGCAGGTCAGTTGACTTTAGCTTTTCTTTTGGCAAAAATTAAAGTTTAAATAATTCGACCTTAACATGTTTAATGAGCAGCTATCATGGCCGCTCTATTTGACCTGGAGTCACTCATTGACATGATGTCAATTGGAACCTTGACAGCTTACACTTTGGTTGCAGTTTGTGTCCTAGTTTTGAGGTAATTTTTTATAAATTTGACCTCCTTGGAATATCTTGCAATGAACAAATCAAAAATGACCTTGAAAATTTCAGGTACAGAAAAGATGAGGACAACAATACAAGCAACCAAGCAAATCATCTGACCCCTCCAACTGCAACCACTTCATTCTCGTTAAGTTCTTGTTTGCGACAAGTTTTTGCCATGAACAAACAAGAGAAGGATTCATCAATTCCAACGGCGCTCTCATCACTTTATTCCGGATGGGCAGTTTTTGCGTATTGTACGCCCCCAAAAAAACTTAACTTTTGCCAAAAAAAATGACGAATCCTTACAAAGTTTCATTTTGTAGGTATATTTGCCATCGCATTCTGTGCCGTTGCAATTTTCGCGGACGACAAATTAATGGAAGGGCATACCGGCTACATAATTTTAATCAGTGGAATCGGTCTCTTGATCTTGTCCTCACTTGTATCCTTGACTATGCAGCCAGCTTCAAGAATTAAGCTATCGTTCAAGGTATGCAATTAATTTCCAATCACACTTTTCAAATAATAACTTTTCTAAATTGTTGGTTCCATTATTGTATGCATAGGTTCCACTAGTACCACTAATTCCTGGACTGAGTATCCTCACAAATATCTACCTTATCATGAAACTAACGACGCCAACTTGGATTCGATTTGGAGTTTGGCTTCTCATCGGAATGGTGATTTACTTAATCTGTCTTTTTAGTGGAATGTCTGATAAGGCTTATGAAGCTAGCGTGGAAGAAGCAAATAAAAGAAAAACTTCAAATATCCTGGTCCCTGGGCTCAACGCTTCGGGTATCCTTGGAGTTGATCCGAAAGTCGGAAATTCCACAGCAAACCACAGTCCTGGCCCACATTTCTCGGGCGCAATTCAAAACCACTTGGCTCAGAAACCGTCCATGGAGAATATCAATGAAAATGGGGCTTTGACTTTAATTAATGAAGATCATGAAAATGTGGTTTCGACTGATAACGATCCTGAAAATGCGACTTCAATATCAAAGAGAAATGGTCTTTCTGGAAGAACCGATGCTGCCGAAAACGGAGACTGCTCTACAGTCATTTCTCCAAAGACTTTTGAAGTTGACCCTGAACCCGGATCAAATAAAAAAGCAACAATGAACTCAGAATGTGAATCTCCGGAACGACTAGTAGACTCTGTGCTAGCTCTGGCCCAACAGCAATCCGCTGAACTTCGTACATTTAAACAGAATCTCGATATTGAACTGAATAATTTAGACGAAATTTTGTCAGCTGAACCCAAAAAATCCAAATCCAGCTAACAAGACATTCGCCATTCGTCACTCACGATAATAGCGAGCGAGCGGCTAGATACGCTAAGCTATCACCGGCAGCAATTCGATTTTTCACAAGAATTTGCGAGATTATATTTATTTTATACATGTACGTGTACGGATATACGTGAGTCAAGATTTGCTTGTAATATTTTTTAAACTTCGAACCAATTTTTAAAGAGCTTGACAGAAATTCGAAAGTGCAAGTAAATATTTTTTCGGCAGAATTGTTTGTATTGCATGCAAGCTCGCAAATTGCAAATGTGAATTTTGCAGAGAAAACAGAAACACAAATTGTTGTCCAAAGTTTTGAAAAATCTGTAAATGTGCGGAATGCTGATTTGATTTGCATACGATTTCTGGCGTGGAGATGCGAGAATTTAATGTTTTACAAATTGCAAGATTATAAAATTGCATGTATGTAAAAAAAAAAGTGATTTAAATAGTAAAAAAATCAAAGAATTTCAAAATCATGAATCATTAAATACATCCATTATTTATTGGTTGTATTTGCGTTCGAAGCACAATGCTGCAGATTCAGAAGCATTTACTTTAAAGCTATCAATTGAGATTCTTCTGGTGGACATCTTGAAAATATTTTCCTAAATCTACTGGATTCTTTGTATTGTAGATTTAAAAATATTGTGCGGGTCCACTCCACGAATTCGCGATTGGAATTTGCAAATTTTGATGGAGAATAAATTTGCAAAAAAACGCTTATATTGTTTAGGTCCTACGAAAAGCAAAACAACAATTAAAATCTGCCTTGCATTAAGCATTGCATTGTGCATTCGATAAGTTACATTTTCTATTATGACCGACAGTCGACTACTATCCAGTTTCTGAATGCTGGTAATTGAATGGAATTGAAATGGAATTGAAATCAGCACAAAATAACCGAATTCTCATTGTTGTTGAAAGTTGTGCCGTATTTTGCATTGTTGCGTAGTCATCCTCTTTAGAGGTTGCCAGCCTGGAAATGATCCGAGATTATCAGTTTCCATTTTTGATGAACGTCATTCGGATCGGCGGCAATGCAACGGACTTGTTCTTCACGCCTTTTTGTTAAATTGTTTTGGAAAATTAGCATGAAATTTATCTGCAAACTTTATCTATACAATTTAAAATTTAAGGGCACCGTACCCTTGATTGCTCATTGCTTTTCCAGTCCCTTTGTTCCGAATCAAAACGCAGTCACCCTCACCAGTGGCTGGTTCCAAGTACCACAATTGGTTGTCTGCCTCATTCAAGTCCTTCAAATTAAATTGAAGTTTTACAAAAATTTATCGGAATTCATTGCGCAAAAGAATTGCGTCATCGACCATCTTGACATAGGAAAAGTACAAATTTTTTGCCGAGAATTTCTTACCCAATAAATAACGTCCCCAGAATCTGGATTTGAAGCTAAAAACATCAATTCTATTAATTTTTGCACAAATTTTCTCCGAGATTGACTTTAAATCCGAACGTAGGAGTAAACTTACAAGATTGCTCCACAACTCTGTGCGGCTCTCCCTTCTTGCGACAAAGTGAGACAATATGGAAATGCCCGTCTAATTAATGCGAAATCAAAGGATTAATTACTAATCGAGAATTAATTTATCCCTTTTCTATTTCATAGCACGAAACAAACCCAACCGTACGTACCGTGAACTTCGGCTCTAAATTTCTGCGCATTGGATGTATTTCCAGGCCAAGTCATGAGTTTAGTTCCTTTTTCCGTGACACGATTGCACAAGTCCAGAAACTATTTGCAAAAGTATTAATAAGTAATTGCAAAATTATTGCTATCATTTGCAGACTACAATTATGATATATTTTTTTTACCCCCTGGTCGAACAAGCTCATGAATCGGTAGTTCTGCCCGTGCTCAATCGTGGTAGAAGTCATCTTTATGGAATTATATCAGTCGCGATTTTGCGATTTGTAAAAATGTAATATTTGCGAAGCTTTACTAGATGATTTTAGTGAAAGAATTTCAGAATAGAATCCCTATTCCAATTCAATAAAGTTTTATATTGTCGAAACTGTGTAGCTCGAAAAATTGGTGGCGTCAGTTTGCGTATTGCGTGACTCTGGAATCGAAACTAGAGCAAGAAACAAGAAACCGTCTAGTAGATTCTGGAATCTGTTGAAATTTTTGGGGTGACTGGGTGACGGTTGGATAGTGCTGGAAAGTAGTGCAGTGGTGTGTTTCATGGTCACCTCTGAATTATACAGAGCTGCGACGCGAGCGAACGCGAAAACAGCGAATGCGTGTTACGACATAATTGATTTTTCAGTTAAGCCAGTCCCAAATCCTAAGCTAAATTTTTTTTGCGAATGCGAATTGTGAGAATTCCCATTTCTGCTTTACCAGGTTGCGTTGATTGACTTGGCGTGCCAAATACTTGGTCAGGCATCGAATCGTTCACTAATTATTTTATAGTTTGCGGTCTGCGGCTGTATTTTATTTTAGCCCAGCAGCGCCCAGCCACAATTTTGCAAAACATTATAAATGACCTTGATTTGTTATTAGTAAAGGTTAAATTGCATTGCATTGCAGGATGGAAATTTTTGATGCAGGAGAATGAGTGCAAAATGTTGCACTTTTCTTTGTGGATTTAAGCTCATTTTGGTTGGGCTCGGACCTCGGAGGAAAGTTTGTTAGACTTTGGGATTTTTTTGTTCTGATTATTCTGGTATCACCGGTACCGGTACCTTTAAGTCCAGTACCAATTGTCACTGGTGCAATTTGTCCGATTACCGAGTTTGGAATGGTAAAGTGAAATGCAAGCAGTCTATTTCAACTTTCTGCTATTATTCAATGGCCAATTTTTTAATTTGATGAAGATGTGGTCATTAATGGTGACGAAGACGATCTGTGTATTTCGTCGAACGGATTTAAAATTTAGTCCAACAAATGGCTTTTAAATCCATCTCTTCGACGTAATAATTCACTGAAAACCGCATTAAAAAACTGATAAAAATTGAGTTTCTTGCTGAATCACTTTTGGTGTAGTTAATTTATTAATTAAATTAAATGTTTCCTGTTTTCGCTTTTTCCAAGTGAACTCGACTACTCCACTCGATTCGTGAGACATAAAGTTTGGCGAATCTCATTGACTTGCATGCAGAATACAAAATTTGAATTTTTGACCCACCAACGCTAAATTCCAGAATATCCAAAGCCGTGTGCCGTTTGCAAGTTTGCAACAGGCTGCTAGAAATCGAAAATCTGAATTTTTTTTAGAACAAATATTACCAATCGGTTTTCGGGGTTTCGAGATTGAGATGGACGGCAACGTAAGTTCGTCGAGTTCAACAGCACCAGAGGGGCTGAACCTCAGGAATCCAACAACAATCACAATTGACACAGCATCAGTTCCCCCGGAGGTAATTTGTAATTGCATTTGCTTGCTAAAACTTTTAGGAAACGTTTTCAGCAGTATCACATCACTCATGTAATGAATGACTGGAGCACTAGTAAATTCGACTTTCGTTTCAAGAGCGTTATTTTCCCCCCAGGGGAAAAACAAAGCTAAAATCTAATGCAAATTCCTTTATTCCTTCACTTCAAATGACTTTTCTTTCGCTAAATTTTCCGTGCAATTTCTTTGTAGCTAAATTTCTCTTCACTTTTCTGTACAATGCAGGTTTATTCCATGATTCTGTCCCACTTGGATCCTCCAGATTTGCTCAACTACCGCCTCGTTTCTCAATCTTGGAACCAAGAATGCTTGACACAACTCAGAAAATCATCCTTGAAACAAGTTTTGACACACCACAACATCCATCAATACATTGAATTTGCAACGGAGAGAAATGCAAAGAACTTTGTTGTACCATTCCATCTAAACGTGGATGTTCAGAAATGGAGTACTGAAATTGATCAAAATGGTCACGCGTTTGACATTAATCAAAAACTGAAGAATGTGATCGAACAAGTGGAGTCCCTACTAACCTTATTCGGACCACAATGTGTTCATAGCTTAACGTTGGACAGTGCAATTGAAACATTTCCAGCCTTCAAAACACTCATTGCACTCCTGGCCAAAGTTTCTCCAACCGTGAAAGTGTTGGACATGGCCATACTCCAGCTCAATTATCTTGCGGAAGCAGCCAATATAATGATGGAAAACCCGGAATTCGTTTTCCAAAATCTTGTAACTGTCAAATGCAAATACAGTTTTGTAACCCGTCCAGGCTTTACTTGTGGACCTGGGTTCTTCTCTATCTTTTCGTATATCCTACAAAATAGTCCAAATCTCAAGAACTTGGAATTACCCGAAGATTTCCAAGCTTATTCCTCCATTCCGTTCTCAACATTGAAGGCTTTCAAAATGCGAATAGTGAAAAGAAAGGAAGAAGAATTGAATGGATTAATTGATGCCCTCCAAACTGCAATTGCACCCAGAAATATCAAGAAAGTGCATTTTAAGGTGGATCACAACATTTATTTGGAGCCCATCTTGGCCCTTCTTTCAAACACCCTCACCTCTCTGACCCTTGAAGTCAATGATTTTTCAGGATTCCGTTTTCCAGAACTTCCGCATTTAAGGACCCTTCGTCTAAACTATAAAGTGCACTACCGCAGATCATACATAAATGCAGATACACAGCAAATCAACTTTAACCCGGAGAGCTTTCCATCCTTAGAATCTGTAGATATTTCTAGTGAGATTTGCTTTAATTCCAAATCCCTAGATCTGGTTGGTGGACTCTGCCCTCAACGTAAGCCAGAAGGAGACACACGTTTTCCAACAGTACAATATTTGAAGTTAAGGGTAGGACACAGTAATTTGACCGATTTAGACATTGTGGAAGGCTTGGCCAGAATAAAGAAGAATCTGAAAAAAATTCTAGAAACGTTTCCACGTGTGACAAGAGTTGCGATTGTCAATGAATGTCCAGTAAGTCAATTCCAATTTGCAAAGTGTCTGCTCATAGAATTGATTCAGAGTCAAGAGTCTGCCCTTGTGAAGACGTTGGAACTCCACAATTTTGAAAGTCGTTCCTTGGGACATATTTTGCGGTCAATTGATCACCGACCTTACATAAAGATCGGCAATGTTCCATATGCCAGGGAATTGAAGTACGACTTAATCCGCGTGTTAGAGAAATATACTGGTGATTTATTGGGCATTGAAGAGTCAGTTTCAGAATCAGTTCAAAATGACGATTTGAATGGAAACTCAAACTGTTTCCAGGAATTTAAATCAGTGCTCGTTAGTGGAGGGTCGTGTTTGAATTCCTTCAAGATGAAGAGTAAGTACCTTTAAAAATCTGTGCCCTGTGCCGTAATAAATATATAAAAAAAATGCTTTGTAATTTGGTATTTTTAATAGACGTCAAGAAAATCCGAATCATCGAGACAATCGTCAAGACAAAGAGTAGGGATCTTGATCAATCCTCGAAGCTTCCAATTTGGGTAAGTCTGACCAACCCTCTCCATATCCACTGAAATTTTAAACTATCCTGTCAGATCCCCCCCCCCCCTCGAATAATTGGGGTTGGTTCGCTTTTGTATAAAAAAATGAATGCATTCTAAATTAACACCATTCTAATCATAACAATAGGACAATAGTAAAAATAATATTCCAAAAATTTTGCTTTCATTTGATTCCAGCAAAGACTCTACATGCCGTTGATTTTGCAACATTTTGAACAATTGGGTCAACTTGACGTGTCTTCATCCATGCTATGCTCTCCAAATTCTTCTGCAGATATTCAAGAATTTAGAACAAAATATCCCAACTTGGCTATCAATCTCATCGATTCAACTCTCCAGTGCGGATCAGAGGACGATGGAGATTTCGAAGGTGAATAATCAGCTCAGCCTCAAAACTTGTTCAACGACCGATTGATCAAAATATGCAATACAATAATAATTATTGTATTGCATATTATTGTACCGTTTTATAATTATTATAAAACGGTCTACGTTCTACGCATATTTTTATAATAATGGCAATATTGAATGTCTTTTGTGCTCGCAGAGTCAGAGGAAAGAAGATTTAGGAATATTTTAATTTGAATCAAAAAATTTGAATAACTTATGTACTTGTAAATTTCATGAAAATAAAGAATCGAAATGTAATTTGTAATCTGTCACGTCATGTGTGGTGTAGGTGTAATCACCAAACACTCGAGAGAGCACTGTCACTCAGATCCTAATCAGTATTTTCAGTATCGTAATATTCAATTAGCCGTAATTAATCAAACACTTTTTTACTCAAAAGAATTATTTTTATTGCACTTCCGGAATTAGTTAAAGCTAAAATACAAAATCACACACATTACAATATCGCCAATCATCAAACACTAACTTTTGCCAGTACTCGATCGTAATTTTTGTAAACTGTAATCATACAAAAATGCGCCGTAATTTTAATTTATAATCGCGTCGGTGTCAGCCCGCATCGCAGGTCGTGTGGGGTCATGACCTTCTGCAAAGCTGAATCTGTTTTCATTCCCCCGGAAGGAAAAAACCGAATCGGTTTCTCCAGTGTGTGGTGTGATCAGTCTTCTCCAGACGTCCCAAAAATCGATATGTCTGCTGTCTGTCTGTCTCTTATTTTTTCATGAATCTAAATCTAGTAAAGCATTGCCAAATTCATGCATTTTTGCACAACCAACACTTCCTAGCGCCACTCTCTGGCCTGCCTGACTCTTTCGTTGTTTTGCTTCTCAATTCCCGAATGGCAAATTCATTCACATCGCAAATTGGCAAATACACTTTCGCATTTCGTCGTCGTCGTCTCGAAATATGTAACAGGCGAAACTGTTTCGCATTCACATTTCGGCATTTCGCATTTTTGCTAGAAGATTTTACTCGCCATTCGCATTCGCTATCATCTCTTGTTTTGCCTGTGCTCGGCACATTGCATTGCAGATTGCAGCTCTTCACGGTTTGTGCAATTTTTTTTGCACTTTGTGTCGTCGTCTGTCTGGCGGCTGTCTGGCTGCCTCCGATTTTTTTTGAGGTTTGAAGAAGAGGGGGGCTGAATGCATGCATGCATTGCAATGTTGAGAAAGGCGGTGCGCATAGAAAAATTCACCCACAAAATAAGCAAGGCCAGACCAGACAGACCATAGCAGATCACTACCACCGCCACCCTTAGAAACAACACACTTTTTTCTCACCTTCTCTTTCTTAAAATTTGGCCCAAATTTCGGTCAAATTGGGGGGCTATAAGTCCAAAAAAGTTGCAGTTATTATTGTTGACCTCCAATGCGGAGAGCAGATCGAGTGAGATCTGACCTCCGTGCTAGCCGCCCACGTTGACCTGTCTGACTGAGGAACTCGAAGAAACTTACTTAAACTTGAAATAGTCCATTGTTGGAATTTGGAATGTCAAATGTGGTCCAGTAAGTCGTAACAATTAGCCGAAATTGTCATTGAGACGAAGGGGCAAAGGGTGGCCAAGAAAAATGTCCGACGGACTCAAGAGGAAGTCAATCTTTGGGGGCCGAGATTCAGCAGTGACGGTGATATTTTCATTTGTTGGCATTTTGACTTTGCTCCCTGGGCTAGTGGCAACAACAAGAGTCTGTGGATTTGCTCCGAGTGAAGCCGATAGTGGCAGTGTTGATGAGGTGAGATGTTTGTTAAAAAAAATTGTGAAAATATTGTCGTTCGTTGTCGTAAAATTTGGAGCTTACCACATTTAAATTTTGGTTTAAATTTTCCAGGAAACCGTAGAGGTTTGCCTGAAAGAGTCGACGTTTTGTTACTCCTTGTGGAAATTTGAAAATGCGACTGGAGAGCCCATCTTCCTCAAACAGGGTAAGATACAAAGATTAAGATTATGCCCACCAAGTTTTTGACCTTTTGACCCCAATTTTTAATTACGTAATAATTTTTTTTGTTCTTGTTAATTATGTCAGGATGTTGGGAAGCGTCTCCAAAGGCTGCTTGTGAAAATGACGCTTGCATTGCATCAAGTATTCGACCTGACCAGTCGTTATTTTGCTGCTGTGCTCCGGACAATTGCAATTGGAACGTTTCCTACGTCCCTTCAGATGACGAAGAGGAATTTGGACCATTCAGTGAAAGAATGGGGCTTGACCACATCGAATCTCACTTTGAGCGACAAACTTTGCTCAGCGGACCAATTGTTGCAGTCATATTGACTCTATTTTTTATATTTTGCGTTGGGCTCGTCGGCGTTTGTTTTGTTTGGAGGAGAAGAGTTGCACAGTTGACTTCCGGTGGGGCAAAGGCTGCTGCGATTCGGATGGACCCTGAAGTCGGCGAGAAATTAATGGAACCTTCGACTAAATTTAATTGGGAAGTCACACTTCCTCTTTCACTGGGTGATGAAATTGGTGAGTTCAACTTTTGGGACACCATTTGCTTTTTTGCTGGGATAAAAAATTAACAATGATTTTAATATATCCAGCTCAGGGAAAGTTCGCAAGAGTCTACAATGGAAGGTCAGGCGGAGAAAATGTAGCTTTAAAAGTTTTCGAATTGACAAATCGGGATTATTTTGAAAATGAAAAGTACATTTACCATTGCCTGGGGAAATTGTCCCATGAAAATATTCTCAAATACAGAGGTAATGTTTAAAAATGTCTGCGAGTCTGCTTTGGCTAACATTATTTATTTGACCCTAAAAACACAATTTCATTTTGCTTTGAGTAGGCTGGCAAGAATTCGCAGTTAGTTCCGACGCGAATTTGATTCTGATCCTGGACAAAATAAGTCCTGGAAATTTGCGAGACTTCTTGTCAGCAGAGGACATTTCCCTTGACATGCCTCAAACATTGAAGATCTTGAAGGGACTTGCGTCTGGGCTATCATTTCTTCACGGTGAAAATAGTGACAATGTTGTCATCGCTCACAGGTAAGTTCCGATAGGTTACAACTGCTCTTTATCTGGAGAAATTCTGTTCGGGTACTAAATCCGAAATCTTTTAATTTTTTCCAGGGATCTGACGTCCAAAAATATCCTCATCGACAAGAATTTAGTCCCCTACATTGCCGACTACGGCTTATCACTTCGGATCAAGGGTTCCCGCTACTACTTCTGTGGTCAGGAACGCCACGCTGAATTTTGCAGTCTTTCAGACGCCGGTACCTTGCGCTACATGGCTCCAGAACTTCTCGAAGGTGCAGTGAATCTCAAGGACTTGGAGAATTCCTTGAAACAGGCTGACATTTATGCTCTAGCCCTCCTCATTTGGGAAATTGCTAATCGAAGTCCAGTCGCTCTAGAGAGTTGGCATGAGCTCCCGTACACCACAGAACTTGGGAAAGACATCACCGTGGAACGGTTGACAAGTCACGTCGTCACGCGACGCCAACGACCCCAATTTATAAAATGGTGTGACATCCCAGCAGCCAGACTTATCCGTGACACTCTGAATGAGTCTTGGGATCCAGAGCCAGATGCCCGACTGACAGCCCTCTGCGTTGTTGAGCGCTTGGCTGACCTCTCCGTCACACTCCAGCAACAAAATAACAAAAATAAACCAACAACAAAGTGCACGACTCCGCTAGAATTTCCAGCAGAAGCAGAGCCAGAACCGGACGAATCTGCATGGAAAGATCGAAATATTTGTATCGAGCGAAATATGTTGGAAGAAAATTCAGACAAATCAACTCAATATTTGCTAACAACTTCGGAGAAGCACAGGGTTAATTTTTACAATGGAGGAGGACATTCTAGCTCCGTTGGGACCGTGGAAAGTTTGGCGACTACGAATACGGAATTGTCGAACGGGTCCTCGCTCCCACCTCCACCACCGCCCGTACCCATTCAATACTTGCAAAATATTCGACGCTGAACACTTTCTGCGCCTAGATAGGATTTAAAGGGCTGCACTTCAGTGATTCTAGAATTTTAGTAAAGCTCTCGGCTCAGATGTCCAAATTAATCAGTAATCAGTAAACCAACGACGTTTGCGCGCGCGCGAATGATGAGCTAGGGGAATAGTTTACCCAAAGAAACTTTCAAAAAAGGACCGTTAATTGTGATTAGGTGATAAAAAGTTACAAGTACACTAAAAGTATGCTTGGTCAAGCCAAGGCCAGGTCAAAGGTCGCTTAAAATTTCAACTGCCGCAGGAGCTAGAGCAGCTACTGCATTCTATTAGTTTAGAAGTATAGCTAAAGAATCAATAGCTGACAGCTTTGCTTAATTATGACAGATTAGAAATTAACGTCCTGCAGTGCAAACTTGCCAGGCCAGGACTCAAAAATTCTTAGTGAATAGCATTTCGCAAAAAATTAAACAATTGCAATTACTGCAAGCACTCATGTTTTTTAAACATAAAAAAGTGATTAATTTAAAAGGCCTCGCGTAATTTGAGAATTGGGAATAAGGAAGGATGCTAAGGATAAGAATAGGAATGCGCAGCATTTACAAGTGCCAGAAAATATAAGAAATGAGAATTGCCAGGACTAGGTCAAAGGTCAACAGCGGTCAAGGTTGATCCCTTGGTCAGTCCCTCACCAAGACTAATAATGAATCGATCGTTTTGTCACCATCACCGCCGTGCTCTTCTTAAAAGTTATGAAATGAAATGGGAAGGATTTTGAGTCTGATGGAATTCATGGAATTGAATCGGAATTGGAATTGAATGACGTGCTGTCCTGTGCTTATTCATGTGCAAATGCAAAAGGAAGCAAAGCAAGTTAATTAAGTAATTGTTGCTTCAATTTGTCTAAGATTAATTATTTTTTATTTAATTAAATTTAGTTATTATTCTAAAATTTAAATGTTGAAACGAGAATATGAATATGAAATGTTAATGTGAGGAGTTGATTGATTGCGCATTGATCTTTCAATCAACTGGACTAGATAAAAGACTAAAAAAAACTCAAAAAAACTCCAGCACCAAAAAATTTTGAAGTGCTGTTGTGGGCTGTGGCCGTGGCTGTCAAAGAATAAGAACAAGAATAATTCTTTTGTTTTTTCTTTTATACATACTTGTGATGATGATGCTTAAAATCAACACTTTCTTTGCCATATTCTGCTTTGCTGTCGTGTCGGTGTTTGTCAACCGATCGACCGACGACTTTTTATTTATCTAATTCTACCATAATTATTAGAAATTCTGAAATTATTAATGGAAAGACGGAGACGGAGGAGCAGAGACCTAAACAAAACAAGCATAAAATAAAATTGTTTTAGCAAAAAGTTCAGTCGTGTTCATGTTCATGCCCTTTCTTTTCATCAAAAAATTCAATTTAATTCACTCAAGTGAAATTAGGTGGCATGGCCAAACCAATATAGATGCAAATTATTTCCAGCTGTGTTTACGAAAAATAGGAATTTTATTTGGGCTTTGAGTGGTGCATTTTTTTTGGAAAATCGGTCGAACGTGGTCAAGAACCAATTCACATAATCCTATCGGAATTTTTCATTCTGAGAATAGGGTCCGACTTCTGACTTCTGACTCATCGTGTTTTACTCTTTCCAGTAAATACCCGGATGCAATCCAAATTATGCAAACGCAGTAAGTTGATAAGGTCTACTAAAAACTAATCTCACTTGGACAGGTCAAGACGACAATAAATTATTGATGCAAAAAATTGAACGATTAAGGCGTCGAGGTCACAGAACTCTAAACTTAGCAAGTACATAATACCAACTTTTGTGCGCAAATTCTGACAAAGTGTGAATTTTACAACCTCAAGTTAGATAAAATGCAAGTCTGAGGCAAATGTTTACTATTTGCCACTGCCAATTTTGTAGAATCACAGAAGCCACGTAAGGTTTAGATAAGCTGTTGGGAAGTTGGGATTGAGCGGTTGAGGCAGTGGAGTTGAGGAATGCAATATCTAAAAATAAATGTCGTCAATAATTATAATCAACTGCTCTCAATTTATTTTACAATCCTGCATATTATTCGGTGTACCCTATAAATGTGAACGCTTACAAAATTTCAACTCATTTTCTTGTTGCTGGTGTGTGTGAAAGCAGTAGTTTTCTGAATTTGCAAATTTTGCGTTCTCAAAATATTTTCGGAGTTTGACAAAGTCGTCTTTGAAACTAAATTAAAATTGGTAAGCTTGCAAATAGTATTTTGCTATTTCACTGTTTTGGCAAATCACTAATTCAAGCTAAATAACCCGAATTGCGATTTTTTCCTTGCTTTAGAACAAAATTATGGCGAGATACAGAAACCCAACTTCATCATCAATGAAGGTCCCAATTACCATTGTTGTCATCATGGGCATAGCCACTTTAATTGTATCCATCGTCGCAGCCATCTCCCAAGCCCACTCAGACTGGAGACTCCAAGAACAAATCAATCGGATTAATCTTGAACTAACATTTAAAAGTCTCAAAGAACAAGAAATTATGAACGAATTAAGCAATGTCATCCAAGACGTTCAAACGTTAACCGAACAATTGTCCAAGAGTGACCAAGAATTAAAAATTCTAAAGGACAAATCCATTCAAAACGAAGCGATAATAAAAAATCTCCAACTAGAGCTGAAGACAACAAATGATGAACTCCAGAAAAAAAATCTCCAAGTCAAACTTCAAGAGCATGAAATTCAAGACTTGAAAGAAAAATTAGCCATTAAAGAATTGGAAAATAAAAATTTGACCAAGAAATTGGTAGAGACCCGCAATGAAAAAGAAAACATGTCCAAAAGTTTGAACTCGAAATTGAAACAAGCCAGACATGACATTGAGTATTTGGAAAGAGAAAATGCAAAACTTCAGGAAAAATTGGACTCTACGCTTTTTGAAAGAATGAAAGGATTTGTTTTATTTTCTGGAACAGTTTGTGAACAGAATCCAAATAGTTGCAATTTTTTCCAGACTACTGTGTCAACTGTAGTTGGAAGTTTACTTGGGGGAAAATTTTGGAGCGGAGGAAAGTAGCTAGATACATAAGTAAAAGTCAAAGATTTCCAAATTAGGCTGACATTTTTAACAACCAAACAAGCCAGACTGGACTCAAAAAATTCTCAGTGAATAACATTTGGCAAAAAATTAAACAATTGCAATTAAATTACTGCAAGCACTCAACACTTGATTGATTGGGGGCTTTCAATCAATCGGACTAGATAAAAGACTGCAAAAAAAAACTCAAAATAACTCCAGCACTGCAAAATTTTGCACTGTTGTTGTGGGCTGTAGCCGTGGCTGTCAAAGAATAAGAATAATTCTTTTGTATTTTCTTTTATACATACTACTTGCGATGATGATGCTTAAAATCAACACTTTAACTCTTTGCCATATTCTGCTGTGCTGTCGTGTCGGTCGTCGGTGTCTGTCGACCGGTCGACCGACGACTTTTTGTTTATCTAATTCTACAATAATTATTAGAAATTCTGAAATTATTAATGGAAAGACGGAGACGGACGAGCAGAGACCTAAAACAAGCATAAAATAAAATTATTTTACCAAAAAGTTAGCCAAGTTCATGTGTTTTTTTTTCGTCCGAAGGAATCAATTCAATCAAGTGAAAGGTGGTATGACCAAAACAATGCAATGTAAACATCAAGAATCAATTTAACAATTGAAATTAAAATTGAATTTAAAAAGCTTTAACTAATTGGTGCAATAAAAATTTCCTAATTTAACAATGTGCTTGTCATATTATATACTAGCGTCACTGTAATAAAAGATTGAATTGAATTGAATTCACAACATTTTCTCAGAATTTTTCGGCTTGACTTTTGACTCATCCTGTTTACTTTTAGCTGTAAATCCCCGGATGCAATCCAAATTCTGCAAACACAATAAGCTGATAAGATCTAATGCAACGAATCACATTTGGACACCTAAAGACGACAATGATCCAAAAAAATGATCGATTAGGACGTCGAGGTCACCTAAACTTTGCAAATAAAAAAAAACTCACTTTTGTCCGCAAATTCTGACAAAGTGTGAATTTTGCAACCTCAAGTTAGATAAAATGCATGTCTGAGGAAAATATTTACTATTTGATGATTCATGTGATGATTTAATTCATCACATACCTCTCTCCCCCTTTTTGAACGTTTTTGGCCCTAGCTCACAACTCAGTATCCCAACTTTTAATTTCACTCGTCGCTGCTCAGCTCCGAGTGAAAACCAACTTTTTTAATTTTTCTTAGTGTTCTCAAAGTCCGGTTCGAGTCCGGTTCTTAGGTAGAACCGAACCGAACCGGGAACCGTCAATAAGGAACCGAACCGAACCGTGATTTCAGATTCAGGAACCGAACCGGAACCGGAACCGAACCGTAAGGAACCGGAACCGAACCGAG
>JAQGCM010000197.1:0-32837 GCA_034699705.1 Hymenaphorura dentifera
CAGTACAGATGATTATTGATATTCAATTATAATTGATTTGATTAATTGCAACCATAATTGAGAAGTTACAGCATTCAAATATAAATTATACGCCGCAAAAATATTCAGTTCAAGACCCAGTCAATCAAGTCAAAGTCTGGGTCCTCAGCCGCCTCTTCCAAGGGGAGATTTGCCAATTCCTTCATTTTTTTACGTGGAGGAGCGTCTTCATCGTCCTGAAAAAGTTGGGACTCAATGGATGGAAGAATTTTGTCCATTCGTTCTGCAATTTCTGCGATTTCTGCCACTGTGAGCAACCGATCCCCCTTGTCACCGCTTAAAATGGCTTTCATGTATTGAGCAACCTCTGGATTGGTCTTCGGGTCTTCATCGAATTCCTCGCTCAACCCTGCAGCTTTTCTGTCCTCTCTGAGAAGAAAAATTGCGCGATCGGTCGTCCATTGGTTTTCCTTTTCTTCCATTTCTCTTATCTCTTCAAGTGAAGCCTCGTAATTTTTGAGGATTTCTGGTCCGAATGACTTGATTGTTTCGTACGCCCGGTTCTTTCGAGCGATCAATGCTAATTTCTGATAATGTTGATCCCGAAGGTGGAGGACTTGCAAAGCGATTTTTGCAGCCTCACTTTCAGGCAAGTGCGGTGAAAGTGGGATTGGTAAATTAACAGCATTCCAGTTGACTTGTGCCCTCGCCAATGTAGCAAGGCGAGGAACTCTTCCATCCTCCTTCCTCTTAAATCGACTTGGAAGATCCAGGAACTTTGCACGAAATTCGGCGAAAATGGTTTCCAAAGATTCGTCCGTATTTCCAGCTTCGTTTGTGTCCTCCTACAACAAAAAATATTTCACACAAATTGAAAAGTTGCAAGGTTGACAAATTCGGGGTTCGAGCTCTAGGATGTAAAACTTCACCTTAACATTGTTCTCGAAATACATAACATTTTTTCCTGCCATTGTGGATCACAGTTTGCCGATTCCAATAGGAATTTAATCCCAATTATTTCTGATTCGGAGAAATGGATTAGGTTGATTGTTCGAATGATCGAAAAGTTTGACTCTTCTGCATCAACCATAAAACGACTACTCAGAGGTTGAGCTTCTTGGCGTCCCTTCTGCATTCAGGGGCTCAAAACGTTCCAAGTTCGTTTGTTTGCCTTTGTCTCCAAAACGTACAATTCATGTTGTTCATGCAGCAGCGATTTCTGGGATTGATTTGATTGGTTAGATATAGTGCTAACGTTTTCAAAAAAATAAAGTCGATTTGCCCCAAGGATGGCTACTATTGGCAATCTGGAAGGTTCGAAACGAATTCATTTGTTCCTCATTAAACTAACTACGCGTTCGCCCTCTGGTCTGAAAGTAAAGCAAATGCTTTGTTTCATGGATACACCATTCTGTTCAAAATGAACATTAATTTCCATGCTTGCTCAAAAAACGTTTCTCAAACAAAGATTCACAATAAAAAAGCCATGCGTAGCAAATTATGCAAAAAAAAAAACTACAAGTACTGCGGACCAATTTTCATACCAATGGCAGAAGTATAGAATTTATTACAATTTTTCGACGTGATGACAAATTGAACCATTACAGCATTTTAAGGATATACTTGCGTTTGTTCAATTGCTACACAACCATAAAATCTTCAATTAAAATTTTCAAACAATTCAATTCCAACTCGATTTTTTCGTGGCTTCTAATGCTGCTATTTATTCGTTTTCTTCTTCATTTTGATTCATTGTATTTCTTCGAGCCCTTGCTGCAGCAACTCCATCAACTGCTTCAATCAGTGAGAGCCGATACTTCATCTCTTCTGTCAATTGTGGAACGTACGGTTTTGGAACCAAGAACGTCGACAAGTTGAACAGATCCAGAAACACTTTGTAGCGATCACTAGTTGAAAAATAGACATTAGAATAGATTAGATTATGAGGCCACACAGGCCACCTTTGCCACAAAAACAAAATTCACAATTTTGAAATCTCTCAGGCGAGACCCCACCTCTAAATCTGAACTAATTTCTAGCCGCACTTTTATCTGACTTGTTGGATAGCAAAGACTATACTTTTTCAAAAAATTCTAACCTTAACGTTGATCTCAAGTAATGGTAACCAGAGGAGCCGCCAGTGCCAAGTTGTTGGGAACCTAGCATCCGTTGGACAAGGAGCACGTGATTGTATCGCCATTTCGTAATCAAAGCATCAATGTCCATCAAGGACGATAAAAGTTGGTGGGGTTGATTGAATCTTGGCTCATCTCTGTAGAATGTAATTAAAATTGCTCCACGAAGAGCTTTATGAGAAAAGCGTCGATCACCGCGCATTACTAGCGCTTCATGGATTCCTTCATCGAATATAGATTGAAATTGCTCGCGTCGCTTTTGAATGTCATTCAACACTACGGCTCGAACAGACTCATTCGTTACTTGCTAAATAATGAATACACATCAAAATATGAACGGCAATGGCTAGGAAAATATTTGTTGGGAACATACTAGTGCTGATTTTTCTTCATTTTCCAACATTGCTTCTACGACTCGTTTATACTTTTTCCAAAAATTGAACCCTTTTTCTTCCAAGCCTGGAGTTCTTTCCAGCCACCTAGACAGACATATTTTGCACTAGAAATTTTGATGAAATTTGTAGCGATTGTAAGAATATAAAGCAAAATTGAAAACCTTTGAACTAAGTCACAGAGCGACGGTTCTTCTGTCGATAATTTCAATTGAGTCGATGATGGATCATCCGAAAAAACCTTCATGTAGTGGGCTTGATTGTATTTGGAACGATTTTCCTGAAATGAAAATCATTACTGTAATTTTGCACAGACAGACAGATCGGTTAGTGCTAATATAATTCAATTTGAACTGAACCTGGCGAACTCCTAGTTTGTTTTCCAGTAGTCGAAATTGAAGTGATTGAAATCCAGAGGCTGGAGACAAATAGTGTCTAAACTCCATAAAGTCCAAAGGTGTCATCGTCTCCAAAATCATTACTTGATCCACCAATAACTAAATTGCACAACATTGATAATTATATAGCTCAATGGAAATTTACAACTCACTTTGCCAACAACAGCAATACAAGTACCTTCAGAATTAAGACGCAGCGTTGAGTCCTTTTCAATATTTCCAACATACAGCGTTCATCCATTTCAGTTTGCACAAAAATTTGACGAATCGAATCAATTTCAAACAGAATTTGCTTGAACCACAGCTCATAGGCTAGAAAATTTTTAAGTAAGGTTAAGTAAAATTCAATAAAATTTATGCAAAATGATCTTAAACTTTTTGTTTAAATGCACCTTGGTGAGTAATGATAAACAGATGTTCGTCATGGACGGGTTTATTGTGTTCCACACTGATCAATCTTTGTGCTCCGAGCACTTTGTCCAACTGAAGGTATTCTCCGTAAAGTAGACCATCATTCACTTCGGCCATATTACATCCAAATTGATCCATGTCTTCTGGGTTCCCTCCTCTTCCGGAAATATAAAAATATGCAGCAAATGTAATTTTTCAAAAAAAAAAATTGCAAATTTATATAGAAGCTAAATTTTAATCAATAAATCAGAATTCCAAATAATTTATAAATGCAGGTACCTCATTGGACAAGCCATTTTGAAGTATCGTCTAGATCAGCTCTGCTCCACTGGACGCCTAAAATTGGATTAACTTGGGACTATTCACTCTTGATAGTGATTAACTCCTGGAGCTCGGTCAAACTCAATGTGCTTCAAATCAGGCAATGCAATTTTACAGTGGAGACACTAGACCTAGTCCGGGGTCAGTTATCAAATGCCAACTGCTGATGAGGGGAATAATTATGATGAAGTGTTAACTGCTCTGTCTGAACCAATATTTGATTCGCTTGACAGGAAATATTCCACACAACCTTGATTATTGTATGATTCTTGGGTGAAAGAAGGTGCCAGATTAATGTGTCTTGGCAAAAATAAAAACGCAATCAGTAATTTGCTTCAGTAAATGATTTTCTTTCAAAGGATTCATTCATTTTGACCTGCCCCTGAGCCATGAGCTTTAAGCTAACAGGTTGTTGACATAATACTTAAAGAGATTTTGGTCATAAGTTTTTGTGCTTCATTTCATCCGTGTACGACTATTGCAAAATTTCAACACAACAAGTTGTCGGATTGCATAAGATTGTCACACTTGCTTTGCTAATCACGCCATTATCTATCTTTTTTTTATTCCATTAATTTTCCCCTTTTTGAGTCCGTAATTTACCAATTATTATTACCTTCTTCACTTGACTTTCTCGACATCTAAATCGCTTAATCGAAATTTTAATTACAGCATTAATCAGAATCGAACCCAATTTGCTTTAAAACTAACTAGAATTTGAAATCAATTCTGCATTTTTTGTTATTCAATAGCTATCGAAGTATTTAGTAGTTATAACATTAGTTTTTTCGATGCATCTTGAATTGGATGTTAATGAAATTAATCGCGTACGTGCTGCAAAGCACAATTGCAACTTGGTAGGTGTGCTGAGATAAAAATAATCAACCTTCTGTGCTGAACAAATTTCGTTTTTTTATTTAAACATCTGCTGGCGATGCCAGTGGTTTTAGGTTTTTGCAAATGAAAGTTTGACAAGGCCTGAGAAATTCATAATATTAAAAGAACGGCAAATACTCTTAAGAGCTCAACCATTTTTTGCAGGTTTCAGTCCTCACCGCAAGCTTTGACTCACAATTTCCAAAATTTGCAATTGGTTTTGTAAAATGAGTTCTGAATCTGTGCCTAGCCGCAGCAGCCATATCGATGCAAATTGCAAAGTTTTTTTTCAGGAAGTCTTCCACTGCAAGATTTCATCATCTTAAATATTTGACCTTCATTCAGTCATGATCTTGTAAGAATTTGGTGAAGAAATTGAAGACATTCATCTATTCCAATGTCAAAGGTTGCAAGTCGCGTCCTAAAGCTGTACTTTCTAATCTAGAAAACTGAGGATACACGATGGGGAAGCAAGTAGCAAGTTGCAAAAAACACTCAAACCCATTCGTTTTGGGCTAACAAATGCAAAATCTTTTATAGCCCAACCAATTAAGTTCAATTTCATCTCTTAGGATTTACTGTACCAAAAGATTTTTTCTCATCAAAATAAATTGTCCAAGTTACAAATTTTGGGAATTATCCCCGGCTAGTTTTATTCAGATTTGACAAAAAGAAATATATATACAAAATTATTCTAGCCAAATTCAATTTTTCAAAGTTCATTTTTTAAGCAATATTAACCAACAAGGAAAACGTGTTCAAGTTAATTAAAATCAACGTACTCCAGAAGATCTGGGGCGGTAAGAGCTGTGGGGTAAAGTGGAGTTACAGCTCCATCCATTTCTGTCGCAAGTTCATTTCCAGTCACCGCCATGTGTCGCGTTCCGCCCACGGCTGTTCCACACTCGTTGCAAACGCCAACTTCTGTTGGTCCACCACACTCCGTGATCACGTAAACATGTCCATTTTGACATTTGAACCAACGTCCGAGCGAAGTACCAAAAGCTCGAACAATCATTTTTCTTTCAGAGTCGGTGATTCCAAGTTGGCATTTCAATGCTTTGTCAAGTTTCTGAAATAAAAAACAAAGACATCAAAGTTAGTATCAGGAGCTAATTGTTGCAAAAAAAGTTGCAAAAAATGTCAACTTACTTCTAAGCAGTGTTTGAACTCAGCCCGAGTCACTGTGGTATATGCGGCCCTAGATGCGACGTGGGAATAAGCTTCATCGTAAATTTCCAAAGCTCCAGGAGTTGTACGAATGTTCAGGTAGCCATGAGGGACGTCAGAGCGTCGGCGATCCATTAGTTGAATCATGTCTTCGAATCTATCCAATTGTCGTTCCAAGTCAGCCGTCTCTGTCATTGTCAGTGGAATTCCTCGAGTTCTGACAAAGTGCCAAATCTCACGATAGTAGTGCTCCATGACGTTGAACTCTTCAGAGTGATATTCTTGGGTGAATCTTACAAATCGTCTCTCAGAATCTTTCAGCAACTCGTACAAATACCGCAAACAATATACTTTTCCATTGTCCAACTGTACAGAGGGCAAATTTAAGCTTTGATTAGATTTGAAGTCAATGAATTAATTTTAACTTTAAAAAAGATGTATTTAAACTTTACTTGCAGAAAGACGGGTTCGCCCAATTCATTTTCTTCTTCTTCAGCCATTTGAAGACAAAGCCATGTTTTAAAGTCGTCGAACATTCCATGAATGTGACTAGTTTCAGCGATTTGACCGTACAAGTCACACTGGATTTTGAAAATTACGCTCAAGTCTCCAAAGATTTTGATCTTGACTTCGATCAACTCACTTCGTCTACGCGTTATAATTGCACTGGTAATACAAGTAATTGATATGGGTTAGAACTGAACCTTTTGCAAGAATAAAATATTATAGTAAATGTTGCCTACTTGAAACGACGACAGGTCCAAATGATTTGACGACAAAGTGGGCATGATTTCATGGTGATCTCGCCGTTTTCGTCCTCAACTTCCATCCAACTCTTTAGAGACTCTGCTTCGAATGTGTGGCCACAATCAACCAAATAAATAAATCTAAAGAAAAAGGTACAAAGTTTTTTTTGTAGTTATGTCGTCAAAATTAATTTGGATAACTAAATATAAATTTGAGATGATGAACCTGTCAGTTTCTTCAATTTTGTTTCGGCCGTCAAAAAATCCTTCAAGTAGAGCTGCCACATTGCAATAACGGCAATGCACTGGGCATGGTTCTCCACAAAATCCAACGCAAAGATGTTTGCACGGCAAGATTTTTTTGCACGGCAAATTGCATGGCTCCCGATCACAAACTTCGTCACATTTCTTTGTGCATTTGTGGTGAGGACATTCCCAAGCACATGGTTCCTGTACATACAACAATGGATGCATTGTTGCAAAAAAAAATTAATTAAAATGTAATCAATGCCAATATCACCAAAAACTATGCCGCTGATTTCTCTTACCTCACAAGGGCTGCACGGCATTCCACAAGGATCTTGGCAGACACCATGTTCACAAGATGTGCGGCATTTCTTCGGACATGGTGGACAGTTCTTACTGCATTTAGTCTCACAACTACAAAATAAAAATTCAAATTCGGTCCCAGAACTAAATTCTTGCCAAAAACTCAAATTTCAAAATATTTTTGAAAGACGTAGTTAACTTACTAGTGGCCACAAATCAATGATCTGCCGCAGTCATGACTGCAGCGCTCATGATAAATTCCATTGAAGCAAGTACGACATATTCCTAGGCAAGGATGTCCACAACCTCCATAGTCAAAATTTCCATTTGCACAAGGTTCTGTGCATCGGACGGACAATTGGTCAGAATCAAATTTGGTTCTGTCTTTGCAGGCTACTTTCACGAAATGGCCGCAATCAGGGATAATTGAGGCAATGACCCTGTATGGACACTCCTGGGTCAGCGCATTTTGTTTCTCGCAGCATTTGACGTTGTACTTATGACTGCATCTTGTAAATTTCCTGATCATTTGCATCTCCTGTGAAGTGCAGCATTTCAAAAAAATATTTAAAGTTTTTTTTAAGTTGAATGAATTTGGCACCAAAGTTCTTACTTCGCATGGTTCACATGGCTGAGAGCATAGCTTTTGGCATTCATGGCCGCAGGGCAAACGTTTTCCACACAGCATAGTGCATTTTGTAAATTTTTTTCTCTCTGTATAATTAATTGTGGCTGAGTGTCCACATTCGTAGGTAATTTTGTAGGTCTGGATAATATAAGATGGTGTGAGATTCCAAAAAACGAAAAATTAGTCGAGGAAAAGGGTGGAAATAATTTCATACCTTTGGTAGTGTCTCGGGAGTCAGAAATGGATTAAATTTTTCCAGCATTTGGACCAATTCTTCACTAGAAATAGTGACGGTCGCCATGATTGGCCAAATATTTAGAGACAAAGTGTCTTAGAACCGATCAAAAATTTAATTTGTGACCCTATTTGAGGAGCAAAATTTTGTGCAACCTCTGACTTCAACAGTCCCAAAGAAACAAAGAAAAAGAAAGACCCTTGAGTCCTGCTGCACAGCAGAGCTTGTTTCGGGACTTACAAAATGATTACAAAATATGAAAGCTGATTTCGATTCGTTCAGAGTGAATTTTGTAATAATTACAGATGCGAGGTGGGTTGCCATGTTGCCAATTACAGTCGATTACGACACATTTTGGCAACCGTATTGCGGGAACCAAGCCTATATAAATTACATCCGATCTTGTAATAGTGCGTAATTTGCAAATTTTTTATTTCAGCATATTTAATTGGTTAATCACAGTTTAAACATCAAATTAGTCTACATTGTTAGGCCATTACGCAAACTAAAATTGTAAAAGCACCTATTTTGTTTTAATTCAATAATGTGACGCTGATTCCAATGAATAGAGTCCACCTAATGCGATAGTAGGAAATAGGAAATTCCCAAGAATTCGAGCAACCTTGCCGTTCAGAGTAAAAGTTAAAGTGTATTGACACAATCAAAGTCGGATATCCGCCCAAGTTTCCGCAATGCCAAAGTTCGGGTAGATTTTTAGGTCAATAGTGACGTCTTTACGAGTCACTAACCAAACTTTAATTTTAGTAGATAATTTCGTAAAGTACACAGGCGGCAGGCGACTGTGGTCTAGACTGGAATAGCGCAGCAAGTTTCCATGCAAATTCCGTGATTTGGCTCCGTTTTCTTGATTGATTGATTGATTTGTAGTTTATTGAATTGGCAGACATTAAACAAGCACGTTATTCGCAGACGTTATTTCTTTTCTTAGCAAGCAAAGCATTTGGGAATGCCATGTTAGTGATGCTCCAAATTTTTTCTAATTATCAATAATTTTCTTTGCAATTTCTGGAACCGTGGATCCTTTGGCGTCATGATCCATTTTCTGTTTGAGCAGAAACGTACTCATTTCGTAAAACTACTTCCGGCTCAAATGCCAGAGAGGCACACACATACGTAGGCGCTAGACATTAACTCATTCAAAATCGTTGTCGTCACCCAGGAAGAATAAGGATCATCAAATTAAAAAAAGACGTCACTAACTATTTTAGAAGATTTGCAATTGTGTAAACGATGACAAAGATCCAATTGTGTCATTGGGCAACTTTTCTAATTATAGCTGCATGCCATACACACCCTCTAATACAACAATCAGACTCAGATCTTTCAGAAAGGCGGGCGTGCGTAACAATGTGATCAAAATAAACTTTGTCTTCACGCTAGATTTGTATTTATTAGAAAAGCATGATGATGTGGACAGCTTGTGAGCCAGTGCTACAAATCGCTTGAAATTTATCATCTAATTTGGCAATGTCAGGGTCACGATTCACGAATGACTTTTGTTAAATTGATACATGTTATTCCTAGCAGTGTGCAGGCATGCATGCGAGGAACTTGGGATTCGTTGGCCAAACTCAACTCATCCAAGTTAAATATTTTCCGTCACGTTCATTGCATCAGACAATACTACTATTAGAATGTGCGAATTTCTGCCACAACTCACAATCGTTTATCTTTGTTCCCTTCCTTTCCATTTACTAAATTCAATACGTCCGTCGGTTATGGAAAAAACAACTTATTATATTGTACTCCAATTAATTTAATGGTAATCGCGTCAGACAAATTAAGAAGTTGTCGCCAGCCAAAAGCCCAGTCCACGTCTTTGGTCTTCTTCATTCATTTCTTCGGAGCTAAATTTAGGTTTTTTTTTGGCAGACGACTGACTGTTACTTAATTTTCTGGTACGTCATGACATTCGTTTTGCTCCTAATAGACGATAATGGTTCTCTGTAACATTTAGGCATTGAATTTATTGCCAGTTTAGTTTCGGTTTTTCAGTTCAAACAAAACCATATCCGGACTACCATAAGCAGACATGAACGGTCGGTCCCAGGCCGTGCGCTTAACTTTTACGTACGTAAGCACGTTGGAAATTTAACAAAGTTAGTCGAGTTTAGTTGAGTTGCATGCTTACGTCCAAACTAAACTTAACGTTGAGTACAAGTGAAGTGAGCTTAACCCGTTCTCTGGCCTAACTTTTAAATCTTCTTATAAATGCTTGACTCAAACTCACTCAACCTCATAGTCACTTTCCTTGACTCTTCAAACTCACACGCTCAGTTTCAACTAATTACACGAGTACATAATTTCTTCTTGTAGTTAGTTGTCCTTTTTATCTTTTTTCAACCAAATAACTTGTTTGTTGACCAATTTGACTCAGAGTCAGCCAGAATGTTCCCAAATTGTGTGTGGTTTGCTAGTGCCGTTTTGATTTGTTTGAGCACTTGTAGTTCATCTTATCACAATGATGGAGAAGGATCATCCATTCATCGAAGTTCTTATGAAAAGTTTGAAGATGAGTTTGAGACGACAACAAAGCCACATCAGAGATACATTAGCAAGTCGAAAAGTTCTATTCCCAATCCGACAGTTGGCAGTTTACCGGCGGTGCCCACGACATCGTCTTCGCTAACTTTTCCCCCCAACTCTGCATATCCAAATTCAACAATCAATGGGCACGGGCACTTGCACAACAGAACCATCGATCCGAAATCTGTCAACTACAATCCCAAGAGGAAACATAAGGTTAATTTCATTACAAAAATTAGTCAAAATAAATTTTTTGAAGGGTAGTGTAAGCGTAAGCGCACGTCAGGATCTGTACCCAGTCCTTGATAATTTTCACTGAATGCCAAGTTGGGAATGGTAATGGCAATAAGTTGTCGTTTGGAAATCTTTGCTCATTGATGCATTCTACAGAGTGCTTGTGTAATTTTCATTGTTAGTCTTAATAAATGCAACTGGCGCGTTTTGTATGTACCTAAAGGCTAGTTTCCTCATAATATTTATGATTTGAGAAGAAGTAAGAGGAAGAGAGATGTTGTGTGCCTTGAGAATTTATGGGAATTCCCGATTATCCTTACTTAAGCCGTAAGCCCTTGCGCGTGAGATGATTACACAAAAACAAACATGAACGATAGTCATTCACCAGCAGCAGTAGCAGTCAGCAGGGAAAATGTTTCCAGTTGTACAATTGTTGTGCAATTGAATTTATGCACGCAAATGCATTGTTGCATTGTTTGACTGTGCTGTGCTGTGATGAGTAACACATGAGTTGTTGCAACTCTACAAATTGTAAGATCAGGATTTTGATTCAAAATGAATGTCTTTGTACAGATCCCATTGGCACTAATCCGGAAACTAAACCATGAGCCGGACGTTTACCAAGTTTTTGAGAAATATGTGTCCAACGTTCAATTCAAAATTGTGGACGGGCAAAAATACATTGTCAATTCAGAAGGAAAAACAATTGAGACAGGTGCTGATGGTAAGTGAGCCTTTAGCCATGTAATGAATAATGCAACAGCTGATGATGAATCATACTTATAATTGTCATTTTTAATTAGTTTCTTAACCTGCATTCGAAACATTCTTGTGTGTATAATTAGGGAGGAATGTGCACAACTAATTTAAAGGTCACTAATCTATCTTGTTTCTCGTCTCCTTTCTCAACTTTAGGACGAATTGAAGAAACCACAACTCAAAAACCAACAATGAAACCTTTTTCGGGATTTTCAATTTTCACTGATCGTAACATGATTAATAAGCCACATGCCATGGCAAATGCAGGTACGGAATAAATAGAAAGTCAATTATCTCAAGTAGTTTTGTCCCTCCTTACCATTTAATTGTTGTTGTTACGTTCCGCATCTTTACTATTTTTATTGCGTCCAACTCTTTGTTGTTTTGTTGGCATTGTTGCGATTTGTGTCGCTCATTGCACATTATTCTGCAATTTTGTATTGGCTTGATAAAAAACCGGATGTTGACGAATTTTCCCCGGATTCCTAGCTCGGAGGCTTAGGTCACAAATAATGGTCAATTCAAATAAATGGTTTTTTCTTGCAAAACTAGCGCTGCATGCATTGCACTGTAGCAATCATGTTTACATGAAGCGCATCTTGTCGTCCGGTTATGACAATTCAATTTTCAAATATTTTTGCTGGATTCAAAGTCATTTCCTCTCCTTAGGGCAAAACCGCAGGAATCAACCTTGACTTGGTTGAGGTTTTGCAATTGGCAATGAGTATATTTATATACGTATTGCTAATGTTTCGGCTCCATATTTGGGAGAAAAAGTACATTAGTGTGTCCGTGACAAATTTTTATGGATACTTTTATGCACAAATTTAATACGGACTCGAAACCTTGAATAGATTTTATTAAAGATTTGAATGATTCCTTTCACACGAAATACTATGGATGGAATTTTTCCATCCAATGTCAATGTCGGTAAAGTTCTTTGAAAGTGATGCGGTTTAAGAGGAGGCAGATTATAAACAAAATTGTACTTTTATAGCTCATGAAAAGTCGTTGCTTATTGGACGCATCATTTCATTTCCAAGATGTGATTCAAGATTTCTTTTTTTTATTCGCACTCTTCGGTTGGGAAAATTTATGTCCGCACTTTTTTTTATTACGCCAGAACAGATTGCAAACATGCTCTAAAAGCATGAAAAATAACAAAGATGAAATTAAAGAAAACTAAAACTACATAAATGTTGAATTGATGGCGTGCAATTTGACTTCGCAAATTCTAAATTTATTGTTAGAAGTTAACAGCTCATGATTATTAGGGATGCATATTTATAGTTGCTGCAAAATTATTATTGCTTTTTGTGTTATTAATTATTAAGCAGTAAAAATAGTGTAGCCATCGGTTCGCTTGAAGTTGACAAGTTTTTATGCCACAAACTATAAACAGAGTTAAGTTTAAAATTTCGTTCTCTACCTCACAGAACGCATTGCAAGCACTCAAGTTGGTGCAAAAGTTGTAAAACCTGCCCTTTGTGAGCCTGAATTGCAGACGATCGAAGTGCCAAAACCCAGTGATCCTAATATAATTCAATTCCCAAGATGTGTTCGATTGGAACGGTAAAAATTCTTAAAATGAAAAATAAAATAAAAAATTTCAGCTCGTGGCCCCTATTAAAATCTGAACTTCTTTTGGCTTATTATGGTTTTAGATGCGGAGGTTGTTGTGGCTCTGATTTGTTGACCTGCGAAGTCGTGAGATCGAAGCCGACAGAAGTTCAAGTGAGTGCATTCTCCTTACTAATAACATTTAGAAGGACTTTGGTCCCTTTAGTAACTGCGCGTAAAATTTCACGCTGATTTATTTGCAAAACATAATTTACAACATAAAATATTATCTCCAGCGAGGTGCGAAGATGCTGCTCTTATCTTTTTTCTGAGAAAAACTCACTTAATTTGGTCAAAAACAAATTCTGGCCGGCTGTTCGGATGACACAAAGGTTAACTTGAGCTGCTGTGGTTTCCCACTTGCCCACAATAATAATCGTTTATGATCTCTCCTTGTGGCTAGGATTTCTTAGGAATTAAACTCAGGAAGTATGAATAGCATGTGAAAATGTCAGCAAAAAGTACAGTGAAATTCTAGATGCATGTGCTTGCCGTGCTGACCGCCACTAGTACGACATCAGTATGGTTGAAGTTTCGTGTTTACTGTTAATCATAACGAAGATTGCATGAAAATTTGCACTAGAATACAAGTAGTTAGTCTGGCTGGCATTTTTTGCGCTCTTCAACCTGGTGGACTAGATTTTTGTTCTCTGGACAAGTTTGAAAACTTGCTCAAACTAGTTTCCAAGAAACTAGTAAATGTGAATACTAGGAGCACTGCTGTCAGTCGGAATACGTTACGTTGAAAGATTACTTTGCAAGAATACTTGATGAGGAAGATGAACTTTGTAAAAGTGGAATCAAATTAGTTGAAATGAATTGACTCGATGTTCATATTTTTTTATTCAGGTTCAGAAGTTTTCTTACAATGATGAGCTGACTTGGTTATTCTTCCCTCACACGTGGAGTGTCGATGTAATTGCAGAGTAAAAGCTGCGGTAAATTTTTACACCTACGATATGACTCGTCGACCCGAGCTTTCAAACTGGTTTTTTAATGTTGTGTTCAAAATGTTGATTTGATTTTAGGATTGCAGTGAAAGACACGCTTACAGTAGTGAAGATTGTCTCTGCTCTTGCAAGAATCGAGGAGAGCAAGATGTTTGCATTCGCCAGGCTCATAAACTCTGGGACCCAAATCTTTGCCAGTGTATTTGTCGAGAAATCAAGGCTTGTTCCAGCGGGATGTCATTTGACCTGGAAACCTGTGAATGCATTGCAAGTCCTACTGATCCAAGATCCCTAATAAGACCGAGAAATGGAAGGCGTCGAAGAAGTCGACACGCCAAAAACAACCCAAGACAACATTGAACTAATTAACAACTTTAGACTCGACTGAATGACAAATTTGATCAAGTCAATTGTCAGCAGGTTGCATAGTTTACTCTTTCCGTGAATTCAAATTTGACTCAGCGGTTAAGCATTCTGACTTTGACTTTGAGCTTGCGCTTGCGTCAACGCTTGAATGAATGACTTGGTGACCTATCAAAACTGGCCATCCTTAAATTCTTATCAATTTTGGATTGCCATATTTAATTAGCGGGTATCATTGCCGAATTTGTTTAGTTTGGCCAGGTGTTCAAGTATTACTAAGAAATGGAATGTGACTTCTAGATTTTTGTTATGGCATTTGCAAAAAATTACTTATTGTACCTAATATGTATTTGAACTTGAACACGTCCCTACCTGTTTTCAGTGGCTTAATTAAGAAGTTATTTATTGTTTGCATGCATAGCTTTTAATTGTGTTTTGTGTCATGTGATAAAATGGAACAGTCTAATAATTATTGTACAGTTTTAGTTAGCTTATAAACCAGAATAAAACCAATGATGTGGGCCTGCCTATGCAATAACTCTGGAGATTATTTACTTGATCCGATTCAACATTTTATGAATGAAAAAAAGTTTTCCAAAATCCAAACTACACGCCAACTGAATACAAAGCCATGTGTGGGCTAACATTTTTTAATTTTTGATTTGATCAAACTCGTGGCTAACAATATTTTTTTTACATTTAACATTAAATCATAGTTAGAAACACTTAGTTAATAAAGTAGGATTTCTAACTATGTTACGAACACAAACTGTTGGCAGTTTTTAAGAAATTATTCCAGTTTCCGGCTATCGGACTGGCAGTTATTCTTCGGTATTATATTCTCTTGAGATGATGTCTTCGATGTCATTCCATTCATCATCCCATGATTTCTCTTCTTCCTTCAAATTTTTACGTTTATATTCTGGGTTAGGGAAGTACTGCTCAGGATTTGTTTTCAATTCAGCTTCTGCCCAAGCACCAGCCACTATTAATTTTTTGTGAACAAAAAGTGCATGTATGCATCAGTGCAAATTAAGCATTTTGAATTAAAAAAATGATTTGATGGAACTATTCATACGCTCGAAATCACTCAAAGTAGGGCAAAAGATTCCTTCATTTTGCTTCTCGTGCAATTCAAATACGTTGTCCGCATATTTCCGGAGGTCTTCGGCTGTCAAGAATGTGACCGCCATCTCAAGGTTTGGACCGATTGTTGCGGCTGCTGCTGGATTTATTTCTTGTGTGCGTTTGTCGCCATGTTGTTCGGATCCTTCACCCTTTGGGACGGACTTTCTGGCCATCATCTTTGGCTTGGGGATTTCATTAAATTCTTCCATCAGGAAATCGAGTTCGAGTAAAGACACTTGCACTAACTCGTCGTAGTCGATATTTCTCTCAAGACTCTCCCAAGATGCGTAATCTTCGACTTTGGCCATTGTGCTTGTCTTTGCAAAATGAGAAATTTTCGAATCTTTAAATTATTGAAATACACTTGCCTGTTGTTAAACCTGAGATGACATTACCTTTTAGAACAAGTATTTGCTTTTGATATTATTTGAGAGCTGCGAATGGTTGTCTCCTCGCAAGCGATGAAATTAATCTGCAGCTTAAAAAATTAAAATTACTTCCAAAAATTTATTTTTGGCCCGTTGTGACATATGAACTTAGATTAAAATTGAGTACATACATTGACGATCGTTTCAAGAATTTTGGAATGCGTTTTTCAAAATCCAATTTTAGTTGGGTTGGATGATGATGGAAGAACTAGCGTCTCCGAGTTCTATTCGCACAATGAGCACAAACGTTGAAAATTGTTGGCTTCAGGTTTTGAATTTTAGAAAACGTTGCTCAATAAATGGAACACGATTGCCGAATTTCGTGATTGGTGGAGCTTCGGATGCAGCTTCGGACGCCCAAAACGTTTTAAAGATATAAATAATTCGTCAAAAAAATAGCGACGCAATTTTCCGGTCTCCTTTCTTCACAATGGCGTTTGTTTGTGGAGAAAATGATCGATTATTCCCTTCCTTTGTTTGTATGTTTGTTATGAAAATTTCTTTGTTACCAGTTACCAGCTCAATTTTTTGTTGTTGTAAATTATATTTTATGAGAAACGTTTTTTGCTTTGTACTTCGATTTCAGATTATTTTTAATGAATTTCTTGAATTCCTTCCAATCTGTGTAGACTTGGCGAATCTAGTTACGCTTACAAATACACTATTCTAATAGCTGTATTTTAATTGAATTGAACATTCTGTAATCCTTCATAAAATTCTATAATCTATCCAAAAAAAATTCTAGTAGAAATAAATGTTTCATACATCCTCGCTCGATAACATTCGTTTGCTTAAAAATATGAACTTCATCTGATCAGCACGCTAAGATGATTTAGATGTACATTGTTTAATTTTAGTACTAATTCGTGCTGTCCTCATTGCTATTTTGTTTCTGTACAATCAAAATTTTCTATTTCAAAGAACTTTTGGAACAGATTAGCACAATTTATTCCGGAGGCAAGAAAACAAAGGATTCGTTCGTTGTGCAATCATTTTTGTCAAGTTCGACTTCAACTTTATTTAGTGTCGTTTTTTGGAAGCGTGAATTCTTAATTGTATTTTAAACCAACCCAAATATTTTACGCACAAGTGCACAGCCAATGTTATTTCTAATTAAATTAATTTGAGATAAATTCGACCTTATTTCGGTCCGACTGTCATCTATATCATGGCAATGATAACTCATGACAACTAAAGTTGGCTTGTCACTAATTTGGTCCCGTCCTATTAGGAGGTCTTCGGGGATGATCATTTTTGGATGGAATTTTTGTAACCGTCAAGGAAAAAGTTGTTGACATCTTCTGCAAACAAGTATTGCCGGGTAGTTGGTTCCCTTGGCGACCTGTGTTCTATGGCATTGCTAAATGTAACACATAATATGCAAATTAAACGTAAAAAATGTAATAGACCGAGACTAATTTAGCAACAAGCCCACTTTAGTTACCATGATTTTTATCAACCTTTGCATTATTCAAGGGGCTCAATTCTGTCTGACTAGACAACGAAAGCAAAAGCAAACACAGGATTTAATTCGTTTATGTATTTTTTTTTTAACCATTTTGGCTATAAAAAAACTAGTGCCAAAGCTCATACATTTAGTATTGGCTCTACTTACTGTCCCTGTCTGCATGCATAAAAAATGTCTAAATAACCCCCTACTCATTTACTCATACACGCATACTTCATTTAAAGCGTAAACTCGTAAAACTGGAATTATGCAAGGGTTGCGAAATTCGCAAATTCTTGTTGGGTTGCTAAATTCTCTACTCGTTTCATGGATTGCGTGCGAGGTGCGACCTAAGTGGAGAATGCGGACTTCCAGTTCTCTACACTTCCAGCTTAGCACACATTAAATTTATGTTCATATATGATTAGTTTAAAAAGGGTTGTCGCCAAGTTAGTCTTGGCTCTCACTCATTTAATTATTTTAAACAAAGTCTAACAAGTTGTTGAAATAGATTGTGGGCCGGCTGGCTGCGGTGGGCTTGTGGGTCGTGGCATTTGACATTTAAGTGAACTTGTTCTAATCATTCATTTGAAATTTATTGGAAGACTTGGACTTGGACTTCATCCATAATTCCATGGGGAGGATGAAGAAGAGACGAGCAAAAAGTAAAAACAACAACGTAAAGTTTAATGATCGTTCAAATAACTTCAATTTTTAGTTCATCTGGTTAGTAGTGGTGGTTAGCAACAGGAATGACACTCACTTAAATACATTTTTTGGTTCTAAGTCTTCTGGGGTGCTCTCTTTGCATAAATAAATCAAAGTAAAAAATTAAATATATAATCCTTGGAGTGCAGTAGTGGAGTGGGAGTCCTCCAGCGCTGGGATCAAAGCAAATGCAATTTCAGTGAACTAAACTCGGTCAGATCCTAAAGGTCTAGAGCTGTCTCCATTGTATTTTTTACGTTTTGCGTTGTTGTGAACTTTTTGCTATTATTTTTGCGAAGCTCCCCAGCCTGAATCAACAACAACTTCCTCTTCATCTCTTCATCCCTAGCTAGCCGAGCTCACTGCTCAGACGATCTATTCGTTTTGTCTGGGCTCACGCTGTTTTCAAATTTGATCGCTATTGTTGCACATTCCTGTTCCGCACTACTGAACTGGTATGCCGATTTTGCCGATTGACTGGAGGTCGTCTGGAAAATAGGAGATCCAAACTACTGCAGGCCAAAATTTGTCTGCCGCAAAAATCATCAGAAATCGCAACAGTCTCGAGGATTGCTTTTGACTCAAGCAAATGTCTGGAATGGAGGAATCCATTTTTAAACGTTTAACAAGTAACAAGGATATTCCATTATCGCCGCCTGGTGCTGCAGACGATGGCGTTTACGCACCAGACCCAACCTTAAGAGATGGTCAGCTGCTAAGGAAGGAATTGGTTGCACAGTTACCGCCAGAATTGATTGGAATTCCGCTGGAGGAATTGGATCCATACTATTACAAAAATCAAGACCAAAAACAAGTTAGGACTTTAGTGATGCGTTGCTTTACTGTATTTTGTGAATACAATTATTTAATGCTCTAAATATATTTGATTTGCAGACTTTTTTGGTGATTGAGAAAGATGGAAGTATTAATAGATTCTCCTTCACAGACGCGTTCAATTCTCTCAGTCCATTTTCTCCGGTTCGTCATGCAAATATATTTCTGATGACAAATTGGATTTTCAAAAAGTTTATGATATTTGTTGTCCTAATGGATATTCTGAATCAAGCGTCAGTTGCTAACCTGGGTGACTTCTACGGAGAGTAATTGACTTGTACACTTTGTTCGAATTGATTGATTGGACAATGAAAGAAATTTCTTAATTTGATTTTACCATTTTTCATTAGGTACATTTTCATCGCACTCTACGTGTTTCAGTTTACCGTCAATCTCATAGCCAGAGGCTTTGTCATGGATCAATTCTCGTGTTTGCGAATGTTTTGGAACTGGGTCGATGTTTTGATCATTTTCACTTTGTAAGAAACGTTATGAATTCGAATTTGTTTTTTTTTTTGAAATTTCCTTAAAATCTCAAATTAATCCTTAAAATAACTTTCCTTCTAGTCCGGCTATACCTTTGAGTTTAGTTTCTCGGTCCTACAGTACAGCTGCTGGGTTAGCCTCCGCCCTGCGAATGCTCAGAATAATCCCGTTAGATTCTGGTACGTTCTAAACTAGTCCGATTAATTCAGGCAGATTTTTTTTAGAATTTGGGTTTTAATTAGACACCAAAAATATTAACAATCCACCTTTCTCAAGGTTTACGACTGGAAGCAGAATTTTTAGCAACGTCATGCCGGGGAATGTTTGAATTTCTCATTTTGACTCCAATGACGATCTTTGTTTTTGCCTTGGCTTCAATGCAATTTTACATGGGAGCTCTGAGAAACAAATGCCTTCTGAAACCAAGCGGCGGATTGAACAACACGAATTCACCAGAATATATATCTTATGCATCAAACCCGGAGAATTGGTTGAAAAAAACGAATACTCCAGACTATGAGCTTTGTCAGTTGTTCACTGGGTTAGACTCACGATTTTTTTTAAATCTAATCTAGCTCAAAATTGTGCTGACAACTTTTGAAAATTTTCTGTTTTGCAAATGCAGAGACAGTTGTCCGGAAGGCTGGACTTGTATTTACGGATATGGACCAAACCCTGCTTATGACTTGACTTCGTTTGACAATCTATACACTGCCTATTTGTCCGTAACACGATTGGTAACACTGGATTTTTGGGAAAATCTATTTCAACAGGTGACATACGGAGAAAATTGCATTCGATGATAATTGGGCGTTGGGCATTGGGCATACATTACAGTCCTTCTAATTTTAATTTTAACAGCTCGTGGCAACCGTTGGTGCTACCTCAACTATAAATCTTCTGCTAATTTTCTTCTTTGCAACATTTCCAATCGGAACAATGGCATTTGCATTTCTGGGCAGCATTTTTCTCAATTCTAAAAGAGAATTGACGACCGGAATTGTTGCTGACACTGAAGAAATTCCTGAAGAAGATGACAATGAACCTCAGTCATTCTATTCGTGCTCAAGATGGTGCTTGTCGTGGACAGTTTTCCACCGATTGAAACCTATGCTCCCTTATTTGGACTTAGTCGTAGGGTTCGCCAACGTGTATGACATAATCACATTGTGCTTATACCACCATGGGATTGAGCAATGGGTCGTTGCTATTAAATTCCTCAAAATTTCGGACATTGTAAGATGAAAATGAAATGAACAATATTTTAACATCAGTCAAATATTTAATTTTCTAAATTCTTTATTCCAGGTAGTGTACTCTGTCTACGTTGCAGAATTCTTATCCAAGTTTATAATACTCAGCCCAAAAACTTATTTTAAAGCTGAATGGTCTACTTTTGATTTTTGGCTTGTACTCTTTTGGACTCTTTTCATGGCACTGTCAATGGTTAATTTACCAGGAGGATCGCTCATCCTTTTCGTCGTTCTCATGGTATAATCTCAAACTTGAACGTTGAAAAATTCTTGGTCCGGCTGATAAAAACTCTTCATAATCTGTAGATGCGGGTAATGAAATTAGTGCGGAGACTTCCAACGGTCAAACTACTATACAAAATTATTGGGAATTCACTAAAAACTTTCATCAATTTATTTGCAATCATGGCATTGTTCATTATTATTTTTGCCCTGATTGGCATGCATCTTCACCAGAATGATTTTCACAGTAAGTCAATCAATTATTATCCCGATCTGAACAAGAACAGGGTCATGTTTGATTTTTGCTATTTTTGTTTTGCAAAGACTCCAGCAGCTATTTACGAGGAGGTGAAATGCCACGATGGAATTTAATTGACTTTTCTCATGCATATATGCATGTTTTTCGAACACTTTGCGGAGAATGGATTGAAACTGCTTGGGACGTAGTGTATATTTCGGGACCACAAGCTATAATATACGTTGGAGCAACACTGATTGTTGGGAATTTTCTTCTCCTCAACCTTTCGGTTGGAATTATCCTAAATGCAGTTGAAATTTTGACTATCGAAGAAAAGAAACAGCGTCGGGGAAAGTCGTCGACAGTTGACAAGATTTGCGAGCTAATTTGTTTACCCTACACTTGGATAAATGATAAAGTCAATCCACCAGAATCGGACAAAATTGGAGATGATGTCGTAGGAGGAGATTTAGAGATTTTACACAGTGCTGCTTCAACAAGACACCAAACAGATGCGAACATCTTGGATTGGAGAAATTATTTTCAGTTCTCGACAAGTTTAATATTTCTTCAGGTTTCTATAATAGCGGTTATAATATCTATCCTAGTCCTGGTAAGCTCATTTTTTAGAAATATTTTTCAAACAATTTGAATGAAAGTTTATATAATGTATTTCAGATTATTGGAAGCTCAAATTTGGAATTCATATTTTACGAGAATCTGGTATTCGTAATTTATTTCTCTCTTGAACTAATCTTAAGATTAGTGTCTGGAGGATTTCGAAAAAGTGTTCATTCTGGTTGGATATTTGATTTGGTCATTGTAGTGGTAAGCTTCTTTTTCGAATAATTGAAAAAGTGCTAAATGTTTAATGTCTAAATTGCAATTTTATTATTTTATTCAGAATGCATTAGTCACTATTTGTGTACCAAGTGAACACAGTCCAGGCCAGCATGGATTCTTGTATTTGCAATGTTTACGTCCATTCATGCTGTTCTCTCGCGTCCAAGGACTGCAGGTAATTGGAAACAAAAAAATCATGAAATTCTTTGTTGCAACCCATTTCGAATGAAATTATAATTATTGGTAATTTGTGCAGGCTGTAGCCAAAGGAGTTTTGAAAGAAATTTCACTCGTATGGAAATATATTCTGGCTCTCTTCTTCCTTTGGTTAGTGTACGGCATTCCCACCATTGGAGGATTTTCCGGGAAATTTTTTAAGGTCTGACAATTCGTCAACCAAATATTTAAAGCATAAACGGATATAAAACTTATTAAATTCGGACATTTAGTGCGTGGATAACGAGTCAAATCGACCGGACTATCGTATCATCAATACGAGGCACGACTGCGAAGCAGCAAATTACACCTGGGAAAATTCTGAATTCAATTTTGATCATATCGGCAATACATTCCTTAGCTTATTCTCATTGGCCAGCATCCAGGGCTGGATTGCGATACATGCGGACGTTGTGGATTCTCGCGGAGTAAATTACTTCACAAATTTGCAAAGATCTCTAAGCTTTCTCTAAATATTAATTGTTCTGACTTGTACTCATCAGATTGATGAGCAGCCTGTCCGTGAAGTTAATTTTGTCATATTCACCTTCTTCATCGGATTTATTGTGTTTGGTGTGTTTATACCGTTCAATATATTGTTTGGTGTTCTGGCTCACCATTTGAACAAACCTTCGGTAAAATTGAATTCAAACTAGACTAGAATTCCAACAGTTTGACCATTTGCTTCTGACGTTCCCGTCTAGATATTTGGTACTTTTATGACTGAAGCGCAAAAAGGTTCTTATGTCCATCTGGAGCACACCGCTTCATCGTCAGACTCGACCGGCCAAGAAGCCTCAATTCCAAGACCTAACGCTATGTGCGGGAGAGTATGCTATGATTTGGTTTCAAATATAAAATTTGAAACGTTTGTTGTGGTCGTCATTTGCATTGATTTGTTGCTCCTGGCCATAGAACACGTTGGAATGTCTGTAAGACTAATCAAAATTACAACAGATACTTTGATAATTTAGAATGAATTAGATTTTTTAACAATTCTGGACAATTAATATTCAGGAGAAAATGGGTCTAGCGTTCCAGACATTTCGCTTGGTAATTCTGTCTATCTATTTGGTGGAATGCATAGTGAAAATCAGTGCTTGGAAACTACACTATTTCAAAAATTGGATTAATATTCTCGACTTCCTCGTCGTTTTGGATGGAGCCATTAGTAAGTTGTTGATTATCGTCAAATTTACCAAGGGCTAATTAGAAACTTTGATTCATAATATAATCATTTGTTTGAATTTTCAGTGGCGGTGATTATAGAAATTGGAAGTAATGCTTTCCAGTTTATGCTAAGGCCTTTTCGTATTGTCCGAATTTTAACATATTCCCCGGTGTCCAGTCAATTGGTAAAAATAAAAAAATACGGCAGAGGACTCCGACTGGCAAAATCATCGCTGTTCAATCTTCTCATGATGCTGACAACTCTTTGGACAACATTTTCTCTGTTGGGCAATGCTCTCTTCGGACACCTGCCCATTCAGGGATTTGATCCGCTTGTCAATTTTAAATGGGTCGGAAGTTCCTTCCTAGTCACATTGCAACTATTCTTTTTCTCCGGTTGGGACTCTATCTACAACGGTTTCTTGCAAGCTAAACACTACGACAATGAGACAGACGAATGTACAAACTGCCACTACTCTTGGATAGGACTTATATTTATTTTGATATCAACGGTTACTTCTATTATTTTGATGTCCAACATGTACATAGTTTTAATTTTGGAAGTTATCAAACAACTCAAAGCTCCTGAGAAGAAAATTGGTGAAGATGTGCCAGACGTGGTGACGACTGCTCGTGCGAATGATGAGAATCGTCTTGAACCTGCTCAAGAATTGAGAGATTCAACAGATGACATTTCATTATAAAAAATTAGAAGACAAAGAATTGGCCTGGCTCGCTTCAGTGAAATGCATTCCGCACTTGCACAAATCGAGTGTGTTCACGAGAATACCACGTAACGTGCAAGGTGTGCCCTGCATATTTTACAAATCAATACTGCCAGCATTCACATTTAATTTAATTTGTATCATTCCTTGTTGTCGTTCTGGTTTAGCTGATTCGAAGAACGACTGACGAATGAAATAGTGTGTAAATCGAATGCTTGTTTATTTCTCTTTCCACCAAATGTTTAAATATGAATCAGTCCTACTCTCCTAGTCCTTTAATTGTGCATTTGAAACAAAAATTGGCGTGGTATCTGAGCTGAGCTTTTTGCTATAAATGCGCGTTACTCACTCACGCGTGCAATACATTTAGCATAGCATACATCTACTAAATTAACAAAGTGCTCTTGAAAGAAATTAATAAACTGCTATTAAAAAAAGTTAACCAATTGTTCACGCGTTCAATTGTTTTGAGAGTGAGTTGGACGTGGCATGGCGTGGTGGTGTATATCAGCGTATCGTCGTGACTAGGCCTGCTATGTGGCCAGAATATATTTACGTATTTTTCCATGTTCACTTCCCATGTAGTCCCTCGAGTAATTTCTGTGTTGTGTTTTATTTGTTCATTGACATTTTTGATGAGAGATGAGTAAAGGCGAGGAGGACCAGCCAGCCAGCAGAGTTACGTCGCTGGCTAGATTGGCTAGATAGACAGATGAAATGAAATTCACCCTTAGCTCGCAGCTCAGCTCGGCAGTCAGCAGCTAGTTAAGCGGTTTTGTTTATGTAATCTCTCATGCTCTCTCTTCATCTCTCAGTTCAGACTCTTCACTCCTCAGAGATGAATTTACACTCATTCTTTAGTCCAGGACAGGACTTCAAGTTCTATCCCAATGGAATGTATGCGTCAATCTTGGATAAATAAATACACATAGGAGTATGTTGTATTTATGTCTACATCTGGAAAGGGTTCTTCAATGAAGACCATCCTGTACAAGAGCAAAGAGTACAAGACTACACGTTGAACCAAAAATTTTACGAGCTAAAAAGCACATGAACTGATGCACTGCCAAGCCTAGCCCTAGCCCATCATCATCCTCAGCTGAGCTCAAGATCAGCTTGATCAACTTCGTCTTTAGTCATAAATTGAAGCCTTTTTTAGTCTCGCCTCGGCGAACTTCTTGCCTATAAGATTTCTTTGGAGTTATCAAAACCAAAAGTTCATTCAGTTCAATGTTTTAACGGCTAAAGAAAATATTTTTGGTATATAGCAGGCAGGCAGGCAGGCCAGGACCATACAAAAAATTATAAGGGTTTGAGTGGATCCCAAATTGTCAGTTGAGATTTTTTTTGGTGCTTTGGTTGGACACTAAAATTGTGTAATTAGTCGTTAAGTCGTCTTCATTTTTGGTTCATTCGTCGTGAGTGCGGATAGTGCGGAGTGCGGAACCTTGAGTCGAGACAAGATCATGGACGCTGCTTGGCTCAAGAGCAGCGGAGTCTCAAAGACTTTGTTTGTTCTTTTGATTCTCGCTCATTTTGGGTTGGAAGGAAATTCTCAACAATTAATTTGTGAGCACCGAAATCCCGACGGTCACACTGGGGCCAAGAGAGGCGGCGATGGGAATTATGGGATCAAAATTTCAGGCTTAGCAGCAACTACTGGACAGTACGTCCCGAATCAAGTTTACACCGGTGAGTTTTTGCTATAGAAGGAATTGCATAATTTTTGAAGACGTATGCAAATTTTACATTTTTTGATAGCATTGCACTAAAAATTGCAAAACGAATTGACTAGCTGGCATTGAAATTAGGAATTAAAAGTTTATTGCAATTTGCAGTAACGATTTATGGACTCAAAACACGTTACGCAACGTCCAAGTTTACAGAATTCATACTTGTGGCTGAGTCTGAAAAACAGGCCATGATGGGTCAGTCCGGATTGATTACGACCGGCATATTTCATATTGTGGACAACACACAGTCCACGTTTAGCTATTTATGCCCTGACGCAGTGATTAATTCCAACTTAAAACCGAAAAGTGAAATTTCGGTTAAATGGACGGCTCCTTCGGTTTTGGTCGCTAGCTGCATCACTTTCAAGTATGTCAACATAAGTTGTACTTTTTGGCGACACACCACTCTTTGGAAATCTCAGGATACCAAATTTGCTCTTGTTCTAAAATTTGATTTCTTGATGCAAAATTCAGGGCAACCGTTGTTGAGCGACCTCATTTGTGGTTTATGGATGATGGAAATTTGACACAAATTTTGTGCCCTTATGCGGCTCCGACAACTCCGACAACCACAACCACAACGACTACTCCTGTGCCCGAAACAACGCCAGCAGTCCTTCCAACTATACCGGAGGATTTAATCCTGGAGCAACCAAAGGCTGAGGAAGCAACTACTGTGGACAATCAGCATTGCTGTCCTTGCGATGATGCCAAATATGAGGTTTGCAATTCTGGAAAAACTAGTTGTAGCAAAACTAAATGCTTAAATTTGCAATTTTCACAGGTTAATTTTGAAGGGCTTTGGTCAAAAGAGAGTCACCCGAAAGATTTCCCAGAAAACGTGTGGCTACTTCATTTCAGTGATATCATTGGAGCTTCACATTCCAAAGACTTTTATTTCTGGAAAGTTGGTCAGTTGCCGTCCGAGGGGATCAGACATGTCGCCGAATGGGGCGCCACGCGACAGCTTGAAAATGAGCTCAAATCGAAGGCAAGCTTTCAATTCGATTTGATTACAATTACATTGTTTCCTATTTCTTAACGTTTTTAAGCTCTTGCCTATTTTTTGTACTCAGCGCAAATATGTGAACACAATCATCAAAGCTCGTGGACTTTGGCATCCGAACGAAAAAGGAAGAACTTCGGCTTCGTTCAGAGTTGACAAAAATCGTCATCTCATGTCACTCGTGACCATGATTGGTCCTTCGCCTGATTGGTTCGTTGGAGTCTCAGGGTTTGACCTTTGCACACCAAATTGCACTTGGCTGACTGAAGCCGATTTTGACCTATTTCCTTACGATGCTGGAACGGATAGCGGAGCTTCCTATATGGTATACATCTAGTTTGAATTTATTTCTTTTTTGAATACAGGGAGTTAAAAATTTAAGCTTCATCTTTATTCATACAGTCTCCTAATACTCCAACTGACCCTAGAAACACAATTACTGAATTGACAACGTTGTACCCAAATGACACGCGTTCCCCTTTCTATGACCCCGCTGGACCACCAATGAAAGCTTTCGCAAAGGCCAGACTCAGAAGACAACGAATTTATCGGAAAAGTTGTTCCGACACTTTGCACACGTCAGACGATAGTCATGAGATTATAATTTCAGAAAATACAGAAGATGCAAGTAGACGTGAGTGCAATTTGGGTTTTGAATTTAAAACATTTTTCAGTTTTATGTGTATTTGTGTACTGTCTATGTGTGTAGCCGAATGTGCTGTTGGCGAATGGACACCTTGGAGTGATTGTTCCGTAACTTGTGGAAAAGGGCTTCGCATGAGAAAGAGGTCCTATCGGATGGAAACTAAAGCAAATATGATGGGTTGCGATCGTCAACTAGACGAAAAAGAAATGTGTTTGGCAGCTGTCCATACTTGTGACAACGAGTGAGTGGCTTGTCCTACAATGTTAACTAAGGGTAAATTAAATTAATTATCACTTTAAAAGTTAATTAATTTTATTCAGCGATGACGGAATTGAAGAGGTCATAAATGTTTGCGAAGTCACAAATTGGTCAGACTGGACTCCGTGCTCAGTCACATGTGGTAAAGAAGTCCAACACCGAAACCGACGCTACAAGAATCATATGGGAAGAAAGAAGTGCAATCGTGAAATGGCAGAAACACAAATGTGTACCGGAATGAAAGAGTGTGTTGTGGAAACCCTCGAAATTCCAGTAAGTGCCGCAGGTTACAGGGAAGGAGTAGTTCAATAGACGATAGCCAAAATGACTTCTTAATTTGACCTCTTGATTCAAAGGCTGACTCCGAGTGTCCAGTAACACCTTGGAGTGAATGGTCTCCTTGCAGCGTTACTTGTGGTAGCGGTCACCGAGAGCGCCATCGTTTTTTCCTCCTTGGCGATAAAGTCATGCCGATGAAGTGCAGTCGAATCGAAATGTCACAGAGGTCCTCTTGCACCGGGGAGCACGGAAGTTGCAATATCGGAATGCCCGAAGCTAAGCAGATCTGCATGTTACCTGCCGACTCCGGACAGTGCAGAGCGAATGAAGAACGATACTTTTTTAGCACAGAAAAAGGTAATTTTTAGCCGAGACAATTACATGTATTACTGAAATATTTCAATTACTATAGTCAATCCTATGCATTTTTGTCGATAGGAATGTGTGTCCCTTTTACCTACAGTGGATGCAAGGGAAACCGTAACCGATTCGAAACGCTTGAGAAATGCATAAGCGTCTGTGGATTCTTGAGCGGTCAACCAATTGTTTCAATTGTTGACGAACCAGTTGAAAATCAATTATTGGGCTCAGATTCGAATTCCTCAACAGTTGCTCCGCTAAATGAATTTTTGTCAATCTCAACTACCACCGAGGCAGAGCCCAGCTCTTCAACAACTACTCCAATTCCAGATTCCGAATACAGCACGGCAAATTTTGACTCTGGATATTTGGACATGTAAGATTTGCACAATTTGGAGTAGTTATTTCGCAATGATTGCGTAATTGACATGCTACGTTTTTACAGACCACTACAAGAACCGAATGCGACGGATGAAAATAGTTTTCTACCTGTCGACTGCGTTGTCTCCGACTGGACAGAGTGGTCAGAATGTAGTGTTTCATGTGGGATGGGCCACATGTCAAGAGAACGACTAATTTTAGTTGAACCAGAAAATGAAGGACAACCTTGTCCGAGACGTCTTAAGAAACGAAGAGTTTGCCGATTGTCACCTTGTTAATGATAAATATTTAATTTCTTCAAAAAAGTATAGATTGTAAATAGTATATATTAATTATATGTGTATATATATATAAATGTATGTGTCGTAAATTGGGAAACCAACCAATTGTCTCACTCAATGTACTTTCATTAGCACCACATGTAACATATTAGTTCGCTGTAGTCAAAAGGGCGCAAATAGTTACAAAGTTACCAATTATTACTAATAAGGTTAACATTATTAAGGTTTACATACGCATTTGTTGTACAAGAATGTTCAGTGAGATAACTTTATCAACAACAATGTCAACTCTTGAGTCTTACCAACTTACCAATACATTCACAAGCATCTGTATTGACTATTTTTTTCTGTAATCAATATACGTTATATGATACAGCGGCTACAGCCTATAAAGTAAGTAGAATTTAGTAGAAACTTTCAGAGATTTATTTCCATCAATCAGAAATCTGACAATTTTACAGATTTCTGGAGACGTTTTGAAGTGCAGAAATGTTAAGCCTGAGTTTTACCGTGATATTGTTTTATTTATCATTGTAAATAGGGTCAGCATTTTGAACAAGTCTGCATTCCAACACCTCCAATAACAACTCTTATCTAACAAAGTAATCAATCATCATATTATATACACTTCTGTTATGCTGCATGCATGAATCCTGTTTAACTACACTTGAATTATGTAACAGATAAATTTGAACTCACGTTGATAGGATTTTTAAAAAGTACAAATAAAAAGTGTTCGATAGAATGATACAAAATTACAGCTGTGAACACATGAACTATTAGACTAGACTCATTGCCGGATTTTTAATTTTAGCGTTGATTTAATTCAAGACCTTTGGATGAGCTTTAATTTGACAAAAGAAAATCTACTGTTCCCAACCGAGCTCGATGTCGTTGCCCCGTGAAATCTTGCATCTATATCGTCATAAAATACGCATATTTTTTCTCCGAACATCAAAGAGAAATTCATCGTCGCGTGCTCGCGTGCCAGCTTCAAGTCAAGTTATATGACAAAGTCACAAAACCGATCGACTCAACCCAGCGAAACAAGGAAGCTACTATTTGTATACTAATTAGTACTCTAATAAATCATAGCTTTTCAATGTCGTAGAATGTGTATAAAGTGAGGCATCATAAAATTGTCCCCGTAACGTGTGGTTAACATTACGCAGCTAAAAATACTTCACATTCTAAGAAAATTAGCGTAAATAGGAAAAAACTGAAAGGAATCAGGATTGAGGAATTACTATTGTACATAGTAGTGGCCTATCACTCGCAAACAAAACCCAATGTATAAATTCGAAAAATTAGTCTTAAATGTGAATGAACCTTAAGATTATATTGAGAGATGGCTGTATTTAATAAAAATGATAAAATCCTAATCCGTCGCCAATTTAAAATCCTAATCACTCGTACTTCTCCAGAGTGTAGAAATCTAAACACAACAACTTTTATCACTACGAGGAGGAAGGATTCTGAACAAAATATAAAAAGGCCATTTGCAATACTGGGCAAAAACAAGAGCTCCAAGTTTTTGGATTAAGTAATCGTTGCAAAACCATTGTTGTACTCCGAGTTTGAAATTGAAAACATACTGAACATGCAATCGACAATATTTTCAATTGCTAGCCGATAGCGCCGTCTCTTTGATCCTCGGAGTTTATAAAATTAGATAGAATTGAGTTGAATTGGTCCTTGGCCTAAAATGTAACAATAAATAACCTAGCATTGCATAAGTCATTCAGTCAAAAAATGCAGGCAGTGCGTCGAGATAGTCCAGAAGCTTAGCTGAGATTAAAAACACCTAATGCACAAGCACTAATCGATTAAGAAGCTTTCATTTAAAATGCTTTTGCAAATGAAGACTGTATCTTGCAAGGAAGCCACTTTCACCTGATTTGCTTAATTGAATGTATTACGGGATCTTTGCAATCGATTGATCGAAACTACTATGCCGTGATTTGTAAAAAGGATTGAAGGCAATGGACTATGCTTGTGGTTTTACGCGAAGTTTGATCGAAACTGTGACCTCTCAAGGAGATTTAAAGGTATACACGCAATGAATTGGTGCAGACAAACAAGGAGAAGGAAATTCATGTCTTGATTTAATTTACTAATTTGAATCAATTGTATAAAAAAAATTGAAGTGAATCCGTATGAAAATAAATATGAAACTAGATTTACGATGAATGTTTGAAACCAGATTTTTACACACAGGCTAGATGTGCTGTAATCTACAACGTTAAAAGAAGATTCAAATTCTGCAATGTGAACTAAATTTTTGTTATGAAGTTCCAAAGCGAAGCGAAGAATTATTCGCAAACGAAACGGCATTAAAATGCATTTTTAATATTTGCTGAACTATGTCATGGATATTGTTGGTGCATTGCTGCGCAAGCAGATTACATTAACTATTTAGTCGGAAGCATTAAAATTACATGAAATCCCCTACATCTGGGTACAATCCAAAATGTTTCGGATATGAATAAGGCAAAGCGAAGCCGTAAAAACTAAACCTTCACTAATTTTTTTATTAAATCAGTCAGTCTCAATACTCAGTACTACTACTCAGTCAGTATTACAGCAAATAGTTGCAAATTGCCAAAGGGTTAGTTGTTTCGTTGCAAAGCTCTCTCAGCTTCACTTGCTCTGCCTGATATTTGATATCCATTTTAAATTCATGCATGTATGTGGTATGTTGTTCCCCTATAGGGGAAAAACTGATATTTTTTTTATTATTTGTTGGAGTAAAAACTAGTCGCGTAGTTAAGTGTTTGGCTCTTGAGTTTTGTTTGGTCGAATCCTATGTATTCTATGTAATGTACTACACTGCAATCACTGCTGCCGGCATTCCATGTTTCACCTTTTTGGTTTTGACAGGCTGTGGCCGTGGCGAGTATCAGGCATTCAGTGCTGAGCAGTAGTACTACTTGTAGAAGACTCGGTTCTCAAGTTTTTGTCAGTCTGAACCAGTCAGTCAGTTGGACAACTAAGGCGTCGTCACCAGTTGGTTCCTCTACATACGCACACCTTCATTTTGCCCATTTGCCGATTCTACTTTGAGAGTGTCACTTTCGCCCTCAATTTCTCCAACGTTTCAATCCATCAATTTGACCCAATTTTTAGTCGTTTTTGAAAAGAGAGGAGAGAATCAATATGAGCAACAACCGGGACAAGGCTGCCAATCAACTAAATGAATGGAAAAAGTCTCATGAGGTTAGTTCCTCGATTATTAAATTTTTCGTCAATAAATCTATTCGCCTCGCAACGGTCAGACACTTGGCATTCACTCGACGCTCACTCAACCAGACGATTAGTCCATGTCCAGGTAGGTAGGTTGGTTGCTCAACCAAGTTCAAAACTCTATCATTTTCGACATGATGAATTTGGACAAGGACTTGAGAGCTGGGACTGGACTCGGCTGGTCAATTTAGGGCTCACGCTTTTCCATACTTTCATACCTCTACAAAAATTTATTTATTCTGGAGAAAGGACAATGCGCAACAGCATTTCAACAGGCAGGCAGGACAATCACATCAACCGATTTTACCCGTCTTTCTCTTTTGGGTGGTGTCACGCAATACAATCAAATAAATTATCACTCCATCGCTTCGGCCAAAACTCACACCGAGTTTTTATTGCAAAGTGCTAGTAGTGCCTAAGGATAATGAATTTCACTGAAGGTCTTTGTAGTTTTACTTTCAATTTTGTGGAGAGAACATTTAGCTAGCAGCGCAGCTGGCTAGCTACTTTTTCAAGTGTTTTTTTAGAGCAACAGCCAGCTAATACTTTGGGTTTTATAATTTTGCATTGTATTGTGATTGGCAATTTAATCACCAGTAATCTGTTAATCTTTGTGAGGAATTTGAAAGCGAAACCTGA
>JAQGCM010000198.1:0-32767 GCA_034699705.1 Hymenaphorura dentifera
CTTATCTAGAACGACGGAAAATAATACAAGAATGTATTTTAACCTAGAAAGACTCACTAATCTATTCATTTCTATTTCTAAATTTTGAGAAATAAAATATTATTTTCTTTGACAACTTCGGGCGCCCGCACATTGCATTCGATGCTTATCGCGATGACACTGACCTAGGGTTATCAAAAAAAAACACGCAATGACCAGCGAATTTAGATTTCCAAATATGTCATTTCAACAAAATCGGTAGGGTAGTTTCGGAGTAGATGCTGGAATGACAGATGTAGAAATCTAGCTCATTAGCAAGTAGGATTCTGCGATGGAATCCAACTTGCATTTTAGGAACTCTTCCAGGTAGCAGGGAGTTGTTTAACTCAGAAGCTTTTATTTCCTGATATGTCTTCTTACATTAAATTTTCTTCCAATCGTGAGGGTTTTAGTATTAGGCGTTTCAATCCGAATGTACGTGAATGTATTGCAAGTAGTGTTGATTGGAATTTGTATACTTAACCAAGCTCAGATCTAATGCTTGTACTGCTGAAAGTCTAAACACAGTAATTGACATCAAAATGAATGGAATATGTACGCAGGTTTGCTCACAAAGCGAGGAATCCTGTTTGGTTACTGCAACTTGCTGCGAGATGTCCGATACTTGCCATCTTAGCATTTGTCAAAACGTAAGTAATTTTGAAACTTTTACTTAGGTGGCGGGACTTTGGCTCAAGTTTTGATTCTCAGATGCTGAATACCGTCAGCGTCACTCGTAGCAAAAGCGAGCAAAGAAAAAAGACAATAAACAATAACTCCAGTCAATTTTGAAAATTTTTTGCTTTTCGAAGGACAGATTTCGACGATTTACGTTTTTGTCAGATTTTGACATCGAATTGCTGGACAATTAACGAGAGCTAGTATTCAGATTTAGTTATTGTTCACAACATTTGAAAGCGTTTCTATTACATTGGTTGCACATTAATTAAGCTCTCAGTGATTGCAGGGGTGCTCACCGGCGACTGTTCAAGGTTCGAGTAGCCAAAGACTCCCAAAATGTCGAATTTTCAAGAAGATTTGGCAATGCTTCTGTCTGACTTCGATCACAATAGTACATGCAAACTTCGATTTCCACTCACAATGAGAACGATAATTTTGTCACTGGTTTCTGTCTGACTTAGCTCATGTTAGTGTTTCAGAAACAACACATTTCATCAGCAGTTCAACAGCAGCGTTTAATAAAAATGCTCGCGAACATGGCAGGTATATAAAATTTTCACCCAACAATGATTTTATCTCTGCACAGAACAACCTAGCAAAGAGCTATATGAAGAGCTGTGCGGAAAAGGGGCATATATTTTTCAAAATTGTCAAATAAACCAAATTTTGTTGACATAATTGCAAGGGCATTCACAAAATATAAAAAGTACAGGGTTGCCACAGCGGCTTGACAATGGTAGTTTATTTGTTGTTAGCGCACTAGCTGATTTTGGCCAAGACAGCCCCGCGGGACGGTCAGTGTTCCGCTGTGGTTTTTTCCACCTGGACGAAAGTTAAAAAAACCGATGGACAAAAGTGGACGAAATTAAATTTATTTTGGACAAAATGGAAGAAATGGACGAAACTAAGTTTTCGCAGGAAATAAGTGCGTAGCAGCTTTAGTAACCCTATATTAACTAAATCGAATCTATTTCAACATAAATTAGCGCGTGTAAAATAAAATCCTACCCAATTTTAATGCCTAATTGTGAGATTAATGGCTAAATTGGTATTGGATAATGGCAACGAGCGCATTGCAATGGCGCAACCCCACAGGCCTTGCATGGATTTGCAAAATTACTTCACAAAAATGATCTTCGCATATATGTTTGCATCATCTGAAACCCTTGCGTGTACTTACTGCTCTCAGTCAGCACAGCTTATGACTTTCTAAACCGGAATTGATTTCCAAGCTGCACAAAAATCTAGGTGCATTTTTAGTTAACGAATGGAATTTTTTGAATGAATGAATGGAATTTGTATTAAATATTTTCTGAAATTGGTTTAAAATGTTTACTTTGAAAGGAAGTCTATGTTTAGCATACTGCGCAAGATTTAGCTTTCAAACTAATTCCGTCCACTTTCTTCCATTTTGTCCATTTCTTGCACTTGCTTCCACTGTCTGGACGAAATGAGTTTTGTCCGGACGAAACGGAACACTGGGGACGGTTTTGTTGATTTGAGTTTGGATGACAACAAAATTAAAATTACTGTATTAAAATTATTTTCAAAAAGCCAAATATCCGTGGTTCTATCTGGAGCTAGGAGAATTATAACCACTCGTTTTGCTCAGCATTGAATGTAGAGTTCAATGTAGTGCACTAAAAGTATTCTTCAAAATTATAATTTCGTTATGGGTGCCACCCAAGGTTAGTTTAGTGCGGGATCGACCTCCCGAGATATACGAAATTGCTTTGTTCAGGATGAACATCTGTTTAGGCTGGTTTATAGTACACATTTAGTCCATACTGGACACCGCTTTATGGACATACTTGGTCAAACGCAATAAATTCTGAGCAAATTCAAATAACGCATTGGCTTGGATCCATGAAAAAATCCCCTTCCCTCCGACCCTATCTAGGGGACGCTTTCGGATGTCTTGAATCGGCCACACCTGTTCTTGAGGAATGAAATTCTTCCCCGTTCGGAAACTTGTTATCCGCGGGGACGACTTGAGTTGGGTGAGGGGTGGACGTTGTTTCTTATTTTATAGGGTCAATGCAGAAAATAACATTGCCTTGAAAGTTCACGCAAAATCTAACAGCTGAGATATCCAGATTGCGCATGGTGGTGCTCCGCACAGGTTGCAAGCTGCAAGTTCAAGTGCCGTGCATGGTCAAGTTCATGCCCTGCACACAACTTGGTCGTTCAAGTTCAAGCTCATGTACTGAAAAAGGACATGCATGATTCATGTCCAACGAACTAGAACTTGCACCAACCAAGTCCAGGTTCAAGTTTATTTTATGTACTTCGCATTTTTGTTCAAGTTCAAGTCCTTGCAAGGACTATGACACTTGCCAAGCACTAGCGAATGGCATTACGTAATCTCAATATCAAAACTGCATCACTGAGCAGCATAAGAACCCTTATGTATGAACTTTCGTTGAACCGGCGTGACCTCTAGAGCTCATAAACGACTTTATCAAAAGTCAGACCTTGATTACTGTTGCTCCTTGAGGCCAAGGCTAGGACTCTGCCGAAATTGGTTGGGATTGGAGATGCTGTAAATGTAAGCCTGCATTTGCATTCATTTAAGAAAAAATAACTCCTCATTTCTTGAATTGGGACTGGTAATGCAATTTGGATTCTAAGAATGGTGGTAGTGACCAACCAGAACGAGTCCCAGTGCGAACTTAACACACCAAAGTCAGATTAAAATAAGACTTGAATTTGAATTAGTAGTGTTCGAGGTCACAAAAATATTTTATAATGTTGCCTCGTTTAAAGCTTAAGCTAATTTTTAGTTGGCCAAATTTAATCAACAAACTTTGAACGCACGGAAAAAAATTGTGGCAATAGACAGACAGCGCGATTGCATAAGCTGGCTAAATTTGACTGCCTGACCAAGAACTAACAATGACGTCATTGATTTTTGAAAGATTTGGTTGTCATCATGAAAATATACGCCTTTTTTCGCTAAGCTCTTCATATGTAAATTCGGTTCAGTATGATTGAATTTTGCAGCGTAAGGTGTCTCAGCTGTGGATATGGTCAGTGGCTCTGCGTGCAATTGTTTAGCGTGTGTACGCCGCTGACGCCGCACATTATATTATTTTTGCGTTCAAATCAAAACATAAACATATGTAAGTATGTCGTCCCGCATAGCTGCGATCGCAAATATGTATTTTGATAAAGATTTGTTGAAATTTGGTTAGTGTACCGCAGCGCAAGGAAAATGCAACACGAGCGACCAATGTTGCCATAACCACTTGGGCTGCTTCCAAGGGATATGCCAAAGGGTGAGAAACGTTTGAAATTGGTTCGTCGAACTATTACATTCCTCATGTATTATTGCAGTGCATTCGAAACGAAGCTCAAGGATGTTTCAATGTACTCTGTTGTGAACACAACAAATACAATTGTGTGGAGAACTTTTGCAGAAGAGTAAGTTTGATAAATCACGCACCAAAATATCTAGTCTGACTGATTATTGTATTATTATGAAATACAGTGCGCTACCCAAAACATTCCCTGTGAACTAGCTTATGGATGTTGCACCGCAACTGACGAATGTGTCCGTGGAAAGTGCCATCGGGTATCACCCAGACTTATAATTAATCACAATGCTTACTCCTTATTTAAAATTCTAATCAACACAAATATGTTTTGCCTTAGTGTGAACAGAATGGAACTCGATGCAACGCTTTGACAGATTGCTGCAGAGAAAGCAAGTGTTTAGATGGAGTCTGCACAAAGGTAACAATTACGAAATTACCAATTTAACTAGCATATCTCCCGCTAACAGTCGCAGCAACCAATGACTTATCACGTATTTTAGCATATATCCTTTGTATATAACTATTTGGTATACCTACGCGCGATTTGTTTCTTGGCCTTGCATGATATCTGCTCTGAAATTACGTCTGGAGATTTTACACAGAACCGACTCTGCATTCAATACTTAGCAGTACAAGTTCCAAAATACGTATGATTGTTGGAAACATTGATTAGTACAGAGGGTGATCCATCCTATTCGAGACACTTTTCAGGCTTGTCTGAATCGGTCAAATGAATATGGGACCTCTTGAATTCCAAAATTGAATTCCAAGAATTCCAAACCTGTCTAGCTGTCTCTAAAAAAAATCAGCCTTCTAGCTGTTATCCTTGGAAGAATCCCGCCCCCACATTAGAAGAGGCAATATTAACATATCCGAACTCGGCTTGTCCGTTCAAGGTTATCTACAGGAAGGTAGGAATGACGTTAATTTGTCGATGTTAATTTGTCGCCGTCCGTACGCACATCCGGTCCTTTTGTTCGGGTGGGGATTAGGAGTTGTACGAATCGGACAAGTTACTTTACTGCCTCAATACCGTATCATTCGACGAGAGAAGCAGTTTCACGTGAAACGGGGCTCCCAATAACCGCAAAGCCGCTTTAAATGAATGACAGAAAAATGGTGTCCGTCGTCCGGAATGAATAGTTTGGTTTAATCGGTTTACTATTATTTACGAACTTTACAATTATAGGATGAGAAGCGTTCAAAGTGAAATGAAAGCCTGGGCCCGGTTAAGTCCTTCACGGGAATTTTTAGCTTTCGTTTCAATAGCGTTGTAGTTTTTCGGTGCATTAGACCACAGTAAACTACACAGACATATTACGTGTAAAAATACAAGCACCCATTTTGTTTTACGTTGAACGTGAATGTGTGGAAAAATTTTCGCGGGAAAGAATTATCGTGGGGGAGAACTGTCGGGAGAGAATTGTCGGTGGAGAATCGTCGCGTAATCAAAAAATCGTCCATTCTTTTTTCATGCGTTTTCTAAGAATTGATATGCGTTTTTAAGCTTTCATTTTACAATTTTAGTTTATTTTCTTTTGTTACAAAAAAGCCAATCTACGTGTAATGTAACCAAAATATTTTGAAACATGTAAGTACGCAACTCGGAAATCCCTTGCTGACCTATTTTGGCGGCACCGCTCACTCCGCATTGACTAGGTTATACTGTTTTAAGCCATTAGTGGAGTCCCGCTTTGCCTATACGGCTATTAGGATGTTTTTGTATTACTGTTTGCGTCGCAGGATTTCAAGTGAGATTGCTTCTTTTTATACCCTCGTGCGATAAAGTTCCTTTCTTATACCAACGATATGTAGGAGTTTGTACTGCAACACACTACTGTTGCTAACATGGTGTTTATAGTTATGAATAAATTGTTTTACAGTGTATACTAACTGGGGATCAATGTTCGTTTGACGACGTGTGCTGCAATGTTGGGGAGGAATGCAGGCGAGGAATTTGTCGAACGGTAAGAATTATCTTTGCTATTCGATTTTCGGTTTATGTCGCTAATGTGGGCTCTAAGGTACCTAAAGTAGTCTACAGCAGTACGTTATAACGAAAGTGTGTCTAAGGGTGGTATTCGCCTAATAGAATTTATTAGTGTTGCAAACCACATAAATTTTCTAAACCAAATGCGAAGTGACAATAAAGCTGGTGCAGAACGAGCTCAGACCCATTGCTTTGTGAAGTTGCGTATCTGCAAACTCACGAGGCAAGTACCCGAGGTGATCATGCCCGATTTTGGCTGATAAATTGGGAGCCGTTAGAGAAAAATAAATAAGAAATAGTAGTATCTTTACTTTTTGCGAATGGGCAAAAAATTATTTAGTCAAAAAAATTTGCGTAGGAGAAAATTCTTATGTTAAATCCCATTTACTTTTTCAGGAAATGTTGCATTTAGCGAAAGTATGGCTCAGCATAGAAAACCATGTTTTGACTAGGCTCGAACTAAAAACAATAAAAATTGGCAAAAGTAAACTTCTGTTAGTATTGTCTACAATTTATGTATTAATATTTGTGTTAAATGACCTGGGGCAGCACCGTACCAAATTTGAGCTAAATCCCACAGGGAGGGATAGCTTATGAGCAGCCGGGCTTGTCTGTTAAAATCACAAGTTGAATATTTCTCCCATAAAGCGTGCCTAGTACATTCGCCGCATTAGCTGGCTGGACAACCATAGTTATCCGCCGAATCAAATAAGACACGGCTCCACCAGACGCTTGAGCAATCCTCCGGCCCATGACCTTGACAATGGTTAAAAAACCTTCCAGGCCCCAAACTCAATACGTCTGCACTGCGATGAGCACGAACAGAAAACGTTACCGAGGTGGTCAATTCCAGCTAGTTCCTTTTTTTTAGTTATTTTTGAAAAGTTTTGAAAATCATTTAATTCGTTAATGATTATGAATGACCGAAATGAGTAAATTTCAAGAAATTGGAGTAAAATTTCGAGCTCACTAAGTTCTAACCTTACCATGCTGACAATTTAAATATCCGAAACAGACAAAACAAGAAAAAACTCAATTTTTGTGTGAATAAGATTAAATTTACGCGGAACAAACCTCGTAAAGCGCCGAAAGGCACACAATAGTGTAATTTTTTGTGGGAATCACCATTGACCCATGGAACTCAAAACCGTAAAAAAAATGGCCGCTCGGCCATTTTAAACGCCATTTTGAAAATTTTCAAAACGATCCGATCGGGCTGAAATTTTTTTTGGTGACACCTGCGTGTACCCTAAGTTCAACATTGGTGGAATTTATTGTGTAGTTTCTTGTTGAAAGACATAGCTACGACTGAAGGACGACGTGAACGCAAGCTTCGCTTGCTACACGAACAGAAACAAACGCCAAGATCAGTCTAGGCAAAAACAACAAGCTTAGCCGCAGCGCACGGTGAAAGGCCCCAAGGGGTGCCCTTACTTAGGGGGCAGGCTGTTGCGCTATTCGCGCCGCTGCGCATTCCGCGCAAAAAAAACACTAATTTTGCCAGGTGGCGCTTCCCCGGAAAAAAATTATTTTTCCCGAACTCATGAGGTCAAACTGGACTTACACAAAAAATTTCAGCAAAATCCGAGCTTGGGTCGGGTTTTGGTCGCAAAGGCGGCTTCGCCGCCGTAGCGACATCCCGTGGGGATGCTCCACTCCCCCACAGCATAGCAGGTCCCCAGAGAAACAACCGTACCTAACCTGACCTTTACCAAACATATTAACCTCAACTTATTCAAAACTGGTTTTCAATAATTTTTAGAAAATCCAATATTGCAGCCATCCAAAAAATTTCACCACAGTTGACCTTAGGGTACACCCAAGTGCTACCAAAAAAAATTTGAGCCCGATCGGTCCACTTTAAAAATTTTGAAAATGGCGATTCAAAATGGCCGAGCGGCGAAAAATTCTTTCTGTTCTGAACTCCAGGAGGTCAGGGGTTACCATTTCTGTGCTTAAATCTAAGAGAAGCCATTTACGCAGTATCGAGTTGCATCAAATGCATGTACTTTGCAGGACTACAAGACATTGTTAACTCGTCCTCAGATAACACGGAAAACTGTGATCTGGGCTGCGCAATTGACGAATCTTACCGACATGATTCAGTATGGAGTGACGCTAAAAATCGATTCAAAACGCGAGATAAAAATGGTGCTGATTAGTGGATACGAACCTGTAACAGTCATAAATTAGTGAACGCGATGGCCCGTTATGCTAAACCAGCACCATTTGCATTGTATGCTATCAAACACTGAAGTTACCCGCATAGCCAATTAGAGCGAAGTGGAAAAGTGGGGTTGGAGTATGATCTTCAGCTTTCCTTAGCTCGACAGTATACACGTGTACTTTATGTGCTGCATATTCTTTAAGTTTGCTTTTTGTGTATGATTGAGTTGACTTCAAGTTCAAGCATTTATGCAACTTCCAAACTTGAAAACCACTTGAATTTATTGATTACGACTATTGTCCACAAAAAATTAATTCAGGGTTGTCTTTCATAGTGCCGGCAATTTGGTGAAACATGTCGAGAAGGGGATACTTGCTGCGACGGAAGCTTCTGTCAAGACGGAATCTGCTCCATGGTAAATTTGGCTTTAAATACTGAACAAGCAAATTATACTTTTATTTTTATTCTAGTGCATACCAACAGCGCCGTGCAGTTTAAACCAATCCTGTTCGAATGTAAGACTTGATTTCTTGTGGAATTAGAAAATTTTATGCGCAAATAAATCATTATATGCTTACAGTGCTCCTTGAGCGGCGGCAAGTGTTCGTCCGACGATACTTGTTGTGATTATACAAATAAATGCATCAATGGAGTTTGCGAAGAGGTAAAACATCCTAAATTGTGCTTCAGAAAATAGTGCTCCCCATGGACTAAGTTCCTGCAGGAACCCGAACTTTCAACTTGGTTGCTTGTACTGGAACCCGAACTTGAACTTGGTTCAACCAAAAATTTTAAACCTGTACTTGGATGGACCAAGTTCCAAATTCCAGGAACCCAAGCCCAGTTGAAAAAATATTGCTGTGCAGCACACACAGAAACCAATTTTAAATAGCGAACGTGTGCAACTCACAAACACTTCACAAGCGCAGAATCATGAAAATATTTATTAAGAATAAATTATATGCAGGCGCGATTTGATAAAATTTGAAACTCATTTGAAAATTTTTCCTAGTTTAAACTAAAGTATAAAGTTTCATATTGATAAAAAAAAATATTAAGAGTGACCAATATTTTGGTAGTCCAATTTTCCGAATTTACATATGCGAACTAACTTATAAATTGCATTCTGCTATTTGCTTTCAATTTATAAATATGGAAATAGCAGAGAAAATTAGAAATACTTATTTCAAAGTCCGCTCTGGATTAGCTTTATTCTTCGCATGTTATAATTTGGGCATTGTGTTAGTTTGTGATTAAGTTCGACACCAAACTCCAAGTTCGGCATCCTAGTGGAACCCGAGCCCGAACTTAGTTCAAACAAGTTCAGAAATCAAGAACCCGAACTTGATTGGACCAAGCTCCAAATTCCACGAACCCGAACTCAGAACTTGTGCGGAGCACTTTGAGAAAGGAATTAAAAATAATTGACTAACAGGAAGTCACAACTGGTGGATCATGCGCACTCGGTAAACACTGTTCGCCAACAGATATCTGTGTCAACGATACCTGTACACCGGTAAGTTTGTTCAATAGAGTATAGTATTCAATTATTTTTAAGGTAAACGCCTTTGCACGTAACTTTTGAAACTGAATTGAAATAGTCATCAATGCAGCTTATACCACACAGATTGTATGAAATGAAATGTTGTCTAGCCTGACGGCTTGTGAAACTAGAAACAATTCTGGAAGTCATCAAATGCAATTCTGTAAAGAAACTTATCTATTAAAGTGTTATTGGTGCATGAATATAACGCAACGGTATTAATGATTTGGAAACACTAAATTGCTGCTACGTCCAAAACGTCGTTTCTACCGTTTTTCCCAAAACAACTGGAACACCAGCACGCAATATATGCATTGGCTCTCATTAAATTGTATGGTGGTGTTCCAGTTGTTACGGGACAAAACAAACACGAACGGTCGACAAAAGCATTCATTACTCAGAGCGTAGGGCAATCGTAAGACACATTGATATTCTTGTACAGCATTAACTGCGCAATCAGGTTCTCATAAAACTCACCGGGGATCACACTTTAAACATTGTCCACCTTTACATTTGAATCAACTTGCTATTGAATCGACTTGACTTGATATTGTTAATTTGCAGTGTCGAAAAGGGCAGGACTGCACTAGGAATGATGAATGCTGCAACTCAAGGGAGAACTGCTTAGATGGAAAATGTAGACGGGTAAATTGTATTTTATTTTACGAATTGACTGTTAGTTTGATAGTAAATTTTTTACCCCGACACATGTTTTGTGTAGAGAATAATTTACGCTGTAGACATTGAAAAATGCTTAATTTAGAATTGGTACGATCGGTAAATATATGAATTATATATTAAATATAAATTAGGGAACAAATATACTTTAGTGTGCATGCGACGCGCTCATGCGCACTAAGGTAAGGGTCCTTTGACTTTAAAAAAGAAAAAGAAATTGGCCGGCGGCCAATTTGAATCGCTATTTTGAAAATTTTCAAACTCCGATCCGGCTGAAATTCTTTTTGGTGACACCTGAGGGAACCCTAAGTTCACCAGTTGTGAAAATTATTATATGGCGGCCATATTGGATTTGTTAAAATTGATTCAAAACGGCAATACAGATGCCGAGTGCAGTGTTGGTGGGTACAAGAACAATCAATGAATGTTCACAGTCAAATTGTCACCAAAATATAATCAGAAATGCTGGCAGTGGTGTTCCGCCCACCAGACCCCCCGTAACCTAACCTAACCTAACTTTAAACAAACAAATTTTAAATAATTTACAGAAAGTTTTTGCTGTGAGCATTACATCAATTACATGGACGACAAACTTGTCATACTAGTACAAATATTTTAGTGAGAGGGTGTGGGGGCAAAGCCCCTACACCCTCTCCATCCCACCCTTTCTCGCGCCCTTCGGGCGCTCAGCAATGTTCACAGCCAAAATGTCACCAAACACAAATTCACAAATGCGGACAGGGAGGCTCCGCCCCCCAGAGCCCCCGGATCCTAACCTAACCTAACTATAAATACACAAATTGTTGCCAATATTTTAAATAATTTATAGTATTTTTTGCCTGTGAACATTACATGCGACTCACGACAAGACCCTCATACTAGATACATAATTTGGTTTCGGGCTGTACAACCCATTTTTCTACTATTTTTGTAAAATCCAATATTGTAGCTATAGTAAATCTTGCACCACGGTTGACCTTAGGGTATGCTCAGGTGTCACCAAGAAAAAATTTCAGCCCGATCGGACGACTTTGAAAATGTTCAAAATGGCGATTCAAAATGGCCGCCGGCGAAATTTTAGTTTTGTTTTGTGGTCACTGGACCCTAAGGTATAGATTTAAATTATAAATGAGTAAATTAAATAGAGTTCGCAATGAAGTTTAATTCCTGGAATTTATATTCAGTGCGCCGGGGAACAAGACTCTTGTGAATTCGACGGTGAACATTGCTGCGAACAACACTTTTGCTTCAACAGCACAAAGTGTTTGAAGGTAAGATGTGGGAAATCACCAAAGAAAATACACACGGGTTGGGCTACGAGTTGCTTGTGAGGGACGCGCGCGGGTGGGCCACAATGCTCTAGCTGGGAGCACATTCGAACTAATGCAAGGCTATATCATGTCAATTTCAAATAAAATTTTATTGCACCAAATTGTCCTATTTGGCAGCGCTTCTGTCTGACTCAGGTCACGTTCATATTTTACCAACAATATGTTTGATTAGTAGAACAACAGCAGTTTAATGACGGTGGTCGTTAAACTGCTGTTCACGTGTGACAGTGGTTACACGGTTCAGTTGTGATTGACTATTTAGCAGGCTTCTGCAATCTATTGCTTAGGGTATGTGCTTTACACATTTTACTCATGTACAAATAGTCATCAATACTAACTGCAACTAGATTTGATGTATTTGAATTCCTTTTTTGTTTTGATGACTAACACATAGAAAGTTGGAACTGGAGAACTCTGCGAATCAGACGAATCGTGCGTCGACACCAATAACACTTGTTGGAATGGGATCTGCACCAAGGTAAGTATGTTTTTCATCAAATCAACATAATAGATTTTCGCTACAGTTTATAGATTTTAAATGGCCATCTTTAGTTTAGATTGTAGAAAAGGTTGTTCTGCGCGAATTAATAACTGCGACGAGAAGTATGGGGTTAAGAACAATAGTACAGACAACAGATCGAGGGCAAGAGTCCACATTAGGAACGACGCGAAAAAGAAAACCGAAACTCTTGGTTTTGGTTAATTTAACTTAATTTCGCCCTCGCAAACAGTTTTTTAAAAAAATATTGCACCGTTATAGTTCCAGTTATACATCTCAATCTGTTGTTCTTGTTGTGCACAGTGCAGTAGAAATGGTGCGGGTTGTTTGGATGATCCAGACTGTTGCAGTGAAAGTGATAATTGTCGATCGAAGATTGATTCTGAGATTCACCTAACCTGCGAAACTGTAAGTATTATATTTTATTAAGAAAATAATACATTTGACAATCATTTTCTACCACCTTGCCTAACCTAAGCGCTGAGAAATCACTTCGTCTTACTTCAAAAGTTTGGCAACGGAAGTACGAAAACAATTCACGATTCAATTCAGATCAGCAATTTATAGCTGTTTGACAAAAACTACAGATACAACTAGACACATCTGTTCACAAATATTTAATTACCGTCTAATTCGAAATCTGTTACATTAAAGGCTTGTGGAATCAACGTTTCACCTTGCACTGGACCTCTCATCATATTTTGCTACAATACAATCGTGTTTGACAGATAGGAAATTCATAAACACAGTTGTGAAATGCAGCACTGCATTTCTAGGTGTAGGTGCTGCAAAGTACGTTTGCTACTGCATACAATCAATAATTACGATATTAAAAGGACTTGAAGCTCAAACGCAACTTCAAACGTGGGCATGCTACGCGTTTGCTGAGATTAAAGTTATGATGTATTATATAAGCACCTGTGGGCATTACTCACCATTTTAAATTTCCAAAAATTTACATTTAAAAAACTATTTTTCGCAAAATTATTAGGCTTGATGCAAAGGCCGGACTATCGCTCATCCAGAATGGTCCTTCCCAAATTTCCGAAACAAAAATTAATATTTTTGTTAAGTCTTTGAAAAATAGTTGAGATTTAATATCGGCGGCCAGTATTTAAATACTAGTCAGGGGATTGGAGAGCGATTCTAATGGGGGCTATTCAAACATCCATCACATTTAGTTTAGTTTTTCTTACTTTAGAAATATACAATTAAAAAAAATGGTCGATCGGAGGCGCTGAGCGAAATCGCAAAATTGCTGAGATGAGAGGAATAAAACGAAGAACAAGTGGAGCGAAATCACGAGGGATCAGGGACTGAGCATCAAGAGTTAATTTTTGAGTCATATGGAGCATTGCATGCCCCAATCTGTCCCTGCGTGAAAGTCACGTCTCTCTGACGGTAGATGAAGTATGCTTTGCGAATTCCAGATCACGGTGCATCGGGAAGCTTGCAATTTACTAATGATGAAGACGAATAAAATCACATTTTCATAAATGCTTTTCTTGACTTAAATTTTTGCGACACATCTCTTGAAAACAAACTGAAACGTTGGTATTGGAAACCCGATTGACGAATTAGACTATTAGACTTCAGGCTGGGTAGTACAAAAATGAATAGAAATTATAACAAATAATTTTAATTAAAAAAATCTACCTTGCCATTTATTTGTAAACAAAACTTGAACTGGCTTTCTAATAAAGATTTAAAATGTACACACATGTTCCATTTTGGGAATCGGTCGGTCCACCCTGTGCCCGGTTGTCCTCTTGCCGACGTGGCCGGCCCGTACAATTCGTTCAATTGTGGGCTGGTGGACTCTATGCTTTGTCAGGCCGAACACAGTCAGCATGGAGCTCTGCCGTCTGAGATCAGAGCAAATGTTACGGCCAACTAAATTTATTTCGAAGTTCTTGAAGGTGGCCACCACCACTGATTGACCTGAAAATCTATTCTAGAAGTCACCCCTGCCTTGACACAAAAGAATTTTGGAGAGGCAATATTTTTTGGAAGGAATCAAAATTTTGAAATTCTTGAAATTGGTAAAAGTGAACTTCAAAATTCAGGATAACAATAGAACGGAATAGAAAAAAGCATTCAAATATTTTGTAATAGCTGAAAATTTTTAAATTGACGAAATCAGCCTTCTTAGCCAATCATAAAGCCTTTACGTGTAACGTATGGTGTAAATCCATAAATCACATTTTCTTTGGTATAAATTCGGCAGAGCGCAGTTGCGCTTTAGATGGGGTTTTGTGTGTGAACTGTCCTAGGTCCTCTAACCTCAAAATTGCCAAATTATTTTTCGCTCTGCCCGTTTGAAAATTTTTCAAGGGAGTACCCCTGAAATATCAATATATCAATACCGAATGTTTGAGGAATATTTAGAATATTTCGAGTTTTGAAAATTGTTTTGATCACGCCGCCATCTGAATCTTTGAAAATTATTTCGTAAACAGAATACAAACGCTCTGTTAACGTCGGCTCGTTGGCTACATAAGTCTTCACAAAATCTGGGCTTCTAATTCTAACATCATGCAATGTAGCAATACAACTTTGTTGACCACTGAATTTAAACACTGTTCCCTTGCATTTTACATGCTATGTTTTCGAAATCACGTTTCACTGACGTTCGAACTATTAAGCTCGCACTATTCAAGGAAAAGTGATTTTGCAATTTTAATATGCCCACACAAAGGAGCAAACTTACGACGAAATGCGAAAACATACACATACAAAAACTGTACTTCGAAGTAAACTGGATTCCGTAATTATCGTCCTGAATTGTAAATATCGATCCGAAAGAAGACTTCAGCATTGTTCTTCTTAGTGAAATCGTATAATTCCAAACGTATAACATGTAAGCTGTATTTTATTTCAGTGCTCCAGGAGTTTGTGCAAAAGGAGTGCTGAGTGTTGCGACAAATACACTTGTTATCAAGGGCTGTGCCAAAACGTGAGTAAACTGTAAACGTAGGACAACTTTCCTTCAAATATCAAGACCTGTAACCACATAAAGTATTAATTATCAAGTAAGAATTCAGGTCTAGTCGAACCTTGACTCAATGAGATTTAAATTATTGCGCAATTCTGCTAGTGGGGTTATACAGGGCGTTTCAAAGGCCACAGTGACGTCACAAATATAGCCTTCGCTCAATGCCTTGCCCATGCCGAATACATTGCAAACAATTGAGCGAAGGATATTTTTGTGACGTCACTGTGGCCTTTGAAACTAAACGCCCTGTATTTATGAATTCTCAATTAAATGGTAATGATATTTACGTGATATTCTAATTTAGTGCTCACAAAGAGGTCTTACCTGCCGAAAGGATGCAGATTGTTGCAGATTTGAAGATGTTTGCCAGAATGGACATTGCCGCAGAGTACGTTGAAAATATTGTAGATGGCTAATTTTATTTTGGCTTGTTACCGTATTACCCTAAAAAATATAATTGCAATACAGTGCACGCGAATTGGTGATCGATGCACATGCAAAGCGGACTGCTGTGACCCTCGAGCGTTTTGTCGCGCCGGTGTTTGCCAAACCGTAGAAAATTTTAACATTCGATTCTTAGAACTACAACAGTGCCAATGGAATATTTAGTACCTGTCCCTATTTTTACAGTGTTCCAATATCGGGTTCATTTGTGAGACAGATGAAGATACTTGCATACGGGACGATGTGTGCTTCCAAGGCATTGCCAGAAACGTAATTGTTACATGGTTTTTTATACTATATAATCGTTTAAATTGCTACATGATTTGCCTGGTGATTTACAAAAGCAGTGAACTTTAGTTAAGACGATCAGAGTTCAATCAACTTTGCACTAGATACCAAGCGTACTAATTAGTTTGATTACGTTGTCTACGGTGCAAGGCAATTTTCAATGTTTATGGTGATCGTTACACTTTGGTAGACCTTTCCGAGTCCTGCCGGTTTTTAGATCGGGAGCAAGTTAAAGAAACGTCCTTCCCGCTCAACCAACCCTATACATTTGTAGTTGTAGTTGATTCCCGAAGCCATTAAATCCACTTGTTCCTGAACTTCGCTAAATGATTAGTCAACTCATTAAAGGCGGGTAGCTGCATCCATAATGGATCCGGCGAGTCAGTTGTTTTTTCAGAATGAACAACAGAATTCACAAAGGAAATTCTGTCTTAGTGCAGAATATTCGGTGGATAGTAAGCGATTCTTGAAACACATGCGATGAATGGCACAAGAGCAATGCTTACAACGTAGAAACAGTTTGGATCTATTTGCCTTGCAGATTTCGCAGCAGAGTGAAGTATTGACCATTTTCAAATTAAGTATAAACTATTTGCCAAATGTAATTTGTTATTTCATAAGAACAGTTGGCATGTTTTACAGACCCGAAGGTTAGTGTACACTCAGTTGGTGCAGTTATTCTATTGTTAGATTACTTGCGATAAGGGACAGAAATAGAAACGACTAACCAGCTCATGAGCCAACAAGGAACCGATTCTTCGACGTGCATGCTCTTCTAACGTGGTTTACACAGTTTATTCCTGTTACTGAGGTTTTTGCTTAGCGCCGACATAAATTTTGTCAGCAGTTGGAAAGAAAGGGCCAGAGGGCATCAGCCATCGAGTCGCTTCCATGCAGTTTTATGCATCTGCATTGTTTTGTTTGAAATCAACGTTCAAAAATGCATAAACTCAGGCGTCCTTTATCCTCAAATCTAAAATCGTCTACAACCAACGAATAGAAATACTTTTATAATTGCCAACTTCAAAGCCCTTCTTCGACCTTTTACGTCATATCGCTTGGGCCAGGCAACAAAAGTATAATGTTAAATCAAAACGGCAAATCTGGTCTCCAATTTAATGCATACATTAAAATTGGTTATTTGATTGTTCAGTGTTCAAGGACTGGATCCATTTGCAGTTCAAACGAGGGCTGCTGTACATTCGAATTTATTATGAACGGTGCAAAGCAGAACCTAGGCGATGTTTGTGCCAATGGGCAGTGCCGTGACGTAACATCATATTTTATATTTTACGATGAAAAGTGACTAATCTACTAATAACCCTAGTGCTCGCCTTTCGCTTGGGCTTGTTCGTCCGACCAAAGATGCTGTGACCAATCCAATGTTTGCTACGAAGGAATATGCCAAAATGTATACCCATTACTAATTGGGGATTAAATCTTATTAATTTAGAATGTGAAATTTACATTTGATTATGAATTATTAAATTTCAGTGCTCTAGGCTCGGAAACTCATGCTCAAATGAAGTGCCTTGTTGTGACCCGAAAGAGGAATGTCGGCTTGGAATTTGCCAATCGGTACACAAAGTACTAAAACTGTGTCTGGTTAAGTCTAACTCTAATTATTTCTAATAGATTTGATTTGCGCAGTGTTCCGAGACGAATGGAGCGTGCTTGAGCAAAAAGGGATGCTGCAATAAAAAAGATTTCTGTTTCAAAGGACGATGCCTAAATAATGTATTTTGGTCATCATTTTCTATTTGTTGTCAAACTCTAAATAATTTCGATACATTGCAGTGCCATAAAGTCGGAGAAGTTTGCGGAGAACATGAAGACTGCTGTGGTTACAAGGTGGGAGAAGAGTTGACGGATCGTCTTCCTCACGAAGGCGATTTGTGCGTCGACGGATTCTGCAGAAAAGCTGTACGATAATTCAATTATGATGAATCAATCTTAGAATGTTAAGCCGCGCGGCTGGCAACATGTAGCCAAAGCACTACATGCAACTTACCAAGCTGCACAACACGCCATCAAAAGTATAAATCCCTGACTCAGCCGAGCGTTCAGGTCTCTGTAGTTCGAAGAGTTGGCTCGAAGACACACAAGTCACACGAAAGGGGGTAAAGCCTACAATAATCAGTGACACAATATTTAAACTGAAATCTATTAGCTTCGGTTTACAAATGTGGTTAGCAACAACCAAGTCGCAAAAAATCAAAATGGACGGAAGGGAACTTTCCCGGACAGCGACGGGATGGATTTTAATATTCATTCAAAAGATGATCAATTTATTAGCGGGGTCTGGCAACTTGTTCTTACAACAATATATATACAAATGATAATATATAATTAAATGGGGTCTAGGAACTCGAGACCGGGTTTTTCTGAAAGGTCACACATGACTTTCCTATAAAGCCATCGGTCATTTTAATAAGCCACCTGTAACTTTTCGAGATATTTGACCCCGAAGGTCACAAATTGACCTTTTGGGGAAAGTTGCCCCTATAACGATTTCAGGATCCGCGAACCGATCTCTATGAAACTTTAACGGACAATAGGACTACCGGAGGGGGGCACAGCCACATCATGAAAGGTTGGAATTTTTTAAAAAAAAGTTTCAAAATTTTGGTTCCCAGAAGGTGACTTTTAAAAAAAATTCAAACGTCTATAGCTTCATTTCAGTTCAACCGAATCGGCTCAAATTCTAATCGTTTCTAGACATCACTGGGCCCTGCTAAGGCTGAAAGTTCGGGCCGAATCCGCTCAGCCGTTTCGATTTTGAAAATTTTAAACTTTTTTAAAATTTCAAAAACGGTATTTAGATTTGGGCGGATCTTGTCCAAACTTTTATCTAAAGTTGACATTTAGCTTGGTAACATACCCTGAAGGTTTGGGCTAATTTGGTTGAGCCGAAAAAATTTCGATTTTTTAAAAATTTGCAAAAAAAATTGTCAAAGTTTCACCGATTTGGGAAAGTCGAAGATTCAATATCTCCGGATCCTAGGACCCGATCTAAATGAAATTTTCAGGGTTAATAGGCGTACTAAAGTAGAACAGGTGCTACCAAAAAATTCTGAAATTTTTCGAAAAATGTTTCGAAATTCTGATTCCCAAAACATAACTTTTTGATAAATTCCAGCCTTTTTTACAAAGTCGCGGATACAATATCTCATGAACCTAGGAGCCGATCTCTCTGAAGCTTTCAGGGTTAATAGTGCTACGTGAGGAGTAACAAGAACCAAAATAAAATTCTGAAATTTTTCAAAAAAAGTTTTCAAAATTTTGGTTTTTAAAAGGTGACTTTGTGAAAAATCTTAAAAGATTAACTACTGTAAAATGCGCACTTTTGCCGTATATATATTGTTGTATTCCATCCTAAGACGCTAGTCGAGGGATGGACTTTCCCGGCGGAGTAGGGAAGGACCGAACGGAACTTTCCGGGACAGCGAGGGTAGATTTTTATTTATATATATACAAATGATAATATATAATTAAATGGGGTCTAGGGACTCGAGCCCCGGTTTTTCTGAAAGCCCACACATGATATACCGGAGGTAGCATCAATAATATTAATTCCGCCTCCCTAAGTTTCTGAGATAATTAAGGTCAAAATTGGACTTTTTTGTCTTAACAGAAGATTCAGAATCTCAGAAACCTAGAAGCCGATCTGAATGAAACTTTCAGGGTTGGTAGAGCTACTAGAGGACTAGAGTTCATATGAAAAAAATTTCAGAATTTTTCAAAAAAAAGTTTCCTGATTTTGGTTGCCAAAAGGTGGCTTATTGAAATTTTTCAAACGTTCATCTCATCGTTTCCGTTCAACCGAATCAGCTCAAATTCTAATCGTTTCTAGACATCATCGGGGCCTACTATGGCTGAAAGTTTGGGCCAAATCCGCTCCGCGGTTTCGATTTTGAAATTTTTCAACTTTTTTAAATTTTCAAAAAAAGTATTTAGAGTTAGGCGGATCGGGTCCAAACTTATATCTAAAGTTAACAACTTAATGGGCAACGTACTCTGAAAGTATGGGCTAATTGGGCTCAGAAGAAAAAATTTTCGAAAAAAATTGCACTGATTCAATATTTCCTGATCCTAGGAGCCGATCTCTATGAAATTTTCAGGGTCAATAGCCCTACTAGAGGAGAACAGGTCGCCACCAGAAAATTCCGAAATTTCTCAAAAAATGTTTCGAAATTTTGATTCCCAAAAGGTCAAGTTTTGATACATATCTGCCTTTTTGGCAAAGTCGCAGATTCGATATCTCATGAACTTAGGATCCGATCTCTATGAAACTTTCAGGGTTAATAGTGCTATCTGAGTAGAATAGGGCTCCGAAATAAAATTCTGAAATATTTCAAAAAAAAATCCAAAATTTCGGTTCTCAAAAGCCGACTTTTTGCAACATCTCAAACTTCGGCAAAAACTTTTTCGCTTAATTTATATTTGAGTTTGCATCCGAGTTCAGGTTGCAAACTCAAATATGGTGCCCGGAAAGTGCGCCGAATGAATATTATTGTATTCCATCCTAAGACGCCAGTCGAGGGATGGACTTTCCCGGTGAAGTAGGGAAGGACCGAAGGGAACTTTCCCGGGCATCGACGGGTCTTTATATTGTTATCCCACGGTGTGCCAATCCCTTGGATCAGGAATTTATACTTTGACCTGATTAACCATACTGCATTGACTATACTACATCTATATATTGACCTCACCAACAGTATTTGTGAAGCCAAAACCACCATGTACTTGTGGTTAGACCCACAGGGGTCATCAAAGATCAACAATACACAATCGCCTACTACATGTACGACCTTAGGCCCAATCGATTCAGCGGTTCCGGATTGAACTTTGGTGATCTCCTGAGCTCACCAAGGCTTTACCATGATTTGACTCCTTATAAACTTTCATAATGCACCAATGTCTACCACTTATCCGAGTAGGAACTTGACCGGATCTGCGGATTTAGGATTAAGACCTTTGGTGGCCTCATGTCGTCACAGAAATGGTTTTTTCTTGATTTGACACCTTAGCTTTACCAGTGCCTATCTCCTGTACAAGTTTGTACCCAATCGGTTAAAGTGCTTCGTAACTCGGATAACGGAACTCGTCGGAGTGGTATGCGTAGCTGTAGGATTGCCCTCCTGAGCTGTCATGAATCGTTTTTTGCTTGACCCCTCATCAACTTTGGTCGGTACGCCGATGCTGACCACCTCTCCGAGTTTGGCTTCGATCGGACGGCTGGAACTCAATGTCTAAGCCACAACAACTTGGCCCTTGTCGTCTGGTGCGCGGCCAAATGCAAATTGCCGCCAATTACGTGTACTAGTACAGGAGTCCATTGCAGTAGCAATGAACAAATTGTTAGCATATATTTATATAATATTTCGCTCGCGCATTCCGGCAGCTTTGTTGCTCTATTTTCGGCTTACCTAAGTTAAGTGGAGCGGTTGAAGATGAACATGTTATGAGTGTAAACATTACCCAATAGAGAATGGCAAGTAAACAAATTGGTAGAGTAGTCTTAGAAACAAAAGTGTCGAAAACAGAGAATAAGTCTCAAACAGCGTAGACGACATCGAGAGTTTATAATTATCAATCACAGGAAAATAATTTTGGTACCTCAGTCAACAGATTTCCCTGTGAAATCTGACAAAATATTAATATTGTCAACTAAAGGATACTATTCCGATCTAATTCTATAGTGTGCCTTGCCAGGACTAAACTGCAGGAATTCATTGGACTGCTGCAATATTACGGCCGGTTGTAAAAGTGTAGTTGGTTCGGCGAAGAAATGTATGGGGGTAAGCGCCAAATAGTTTTCCATGAAATTTCCTTTTCGATCTTAAGTTAAATTCGATTGTATTGATTCTGAACACTGAATGCAGTTCCAATACGTGTAATTGAAATTGTCCCTGTGTACCAGTCTACTTTTGTTGAACCGCTAACCGAAATCCAACTTCTAAACATTTTATAGACAGACCGTGTATTTTCTGTCACAAAACAAAATATTCGTCACTTGTTTTACCTTTGGGTATCTATTTAGATCTAGGTCAAGTAAATATCCTTAATTCACTTATCTAATGTTGGTTTGCAAGTGAAAATGTAGTGACCGTATGTTTCAAATGAGTTTGTATGATCATTCGAGTATTCCAATAATAACGACAGTGCGGAAGTAATTGTTCATCTATAGTTGTGGGATTTTCGGGGTGGTGGAGAAATCTCGTCAGATAATTTAGTAAGGTTTGATTAGGTTACAAGCTCATTTGAAATTTATACGTTGCACGCTGAACTTTTTCAGCGCGTCAATAAAAGTCTCCAACACCCTTGAGTAAAGTGATGCTACAACGATGCATCTTTGATTGTATTTCAGTGTGAGTGAAATAAAATAACATTTATACAATTACATGAATTACATGTTCCTGTAGTGTGTACGGAGTGGAAATAGATGCGAAGAAACATTCCAATGCTGTAGTGCTGTACCAAATGCGTTTATGTTTCCAATACCCGTGCCAAGCACCCCACGATCAACTTGGGGAGACCTCTGCCATGCTAGCATATGCCAAAAGGTAAACATTCATAACATCAATAAAAGAAAGTGTCGCTAAGCACGACATTATAGATTTGAAAGCATCGCTGCCACACAAAAATCGCTTCAGAGGTATTCTGCAAATATATATTTTTTATATCAATATATTCTATAAATTAGACCAACACGGTTCGGTTGGACGAACTGAACGTGGTGTGCATTAGGTTCAACGTGTGAACTGCCTTATTCTATACTTACAGTGCTCTCCGCTTTTATGGCCATGTGGTGCAGACCGGAGTTGCTGTGATTCTATGTGCTGGGCTGGAACGTGTAGACTGGTAACTATTTTACTACTGTTAAATTGATGTTACTTATTAATTAAGTTTTAACTTTCCTGTGTATCTTATTTTATTAGTGCCAGCCGGAAAACCTTGAATGCAATCGAACTGTAAACTGTTGTGATGATCTAATGTGTCTTAGCAACGCTTGCAAAAAGGTAACAAAAATTTTTTCTAAGCAATTATTAGGTATGAGGAATTTCCTATCGGTCTTTACCGAAAAAGTTTTGGAATATACTTAGAAACTTAATCCGGTCCCATTTTTATTCGAGATTCAATAGAAAATCTAACCCAAAGGTTAGCCAGTATATATATGCCCGAACGTTTAGGTCTGTTGTGCAATATTGTCTCATCCATCACTAATTCCAGTACTACCTCATGCTCAACCATGCATTGCCAAGAACCTTAACCTACACGAGAGACTGGGATGCATGCGAAGCACCACGCAAGTTCCCTGCCAAGCTCCTCCTACTTTTTGAATTAAGGATGCAACTAATTGAAGGAACACCTTCAAAAAAGCGATTTCATCGATTGACTTGGCGTAATTTTCTAAATTAGGTACAACCGGTGAGAGGATTTATCCATCCTACATCCAACCCCTAGACTCATTTTTCGCGTTTTACGAAAAGAATATGAGCTTTAACATGGGCGTGCGTTGCCGTCAATTCAAAAATTCTGAATCCATTGGCAACATTTGTTGAATTTCGACAACTTTGTGCCAGTTTTGGCTTAGAGGAATTAATTGTAGAAAAGCGTAGTCGACATTAATTAAAATACGTTTCAGTTAACTTTTGATTTTATTTAGTGCACAATTGAGTTTTAATAGTGTATCGATATACTGATTTCAGTGTCACTTGAATTGAGTGTAGCGATGAGTTTTTTGTGATTTTAATACAAGTGAAAGCCATCAAGTTAAACAATTATCACAATACGGAAGTGCACGCCCTCCGGATAACATCATTTAGAGTGAAATGACGAGACCTCCTTCCTGCACTCTTCTTACAACTGAGACCGTGAGCCCTTGTCAAACGATGCGTCGCAGCCGCAGCAGACGTGTGAATGGCAAAGGGGTGTATCCAGTGCAAACCCGCAGAATCCGGACTGAATCGTCTACATTGTCCCCAAGGGCGACCTTGGAAGTGCGTTGAGCCAGGCTCAATGCCATTTAGTAAGGTTTAGGCTCACAACGGCATTTGTTGTGTATTCTCAATCACCCTACCTCGGTAGGAGATAAGCATGGCTAGTGTGTATCCTCCAACCCGGCCGGCTATGAAGATGTATTCTGTATGCATGTTAGTGATTTGCTAAGGGCAAAACTTCCATTCCAAAAATTATCCCCTGTATATGTCAATGATTGTTGAACCCACTGACGTTAGTCTAAACCGATGCTGTCTGGATAACGATGCCCTTCGCCTGATATCAGTACGTCGTCTGTGATGGCTATCTGTCATGGGGACGTACCAAGGGTAAAAAGCAAGTGTCACAGATAGCCAGTAGGAAAAGATGCATATAATATGTATGCGAAGAAGAGCTAGTATGCAATAGGCATAACGTTGCCTCGTCATCTAGTCTGGATCTGGATTTCGGGAGGTTTATATCTGTAAAAACCAAAATTCAAATAGCTTTCATATTACTTGATTTATATTGCGCTTCTTCGCCAGAAGATGCAACCTCTTACATTTCTACGCACAGAAACACCATCGTTTCTACTTTACTAGCTGCGTTCAATATTTCAAATATTACAGTTTGCCATTCGCCCCCATTAGTGTTTTCATGCCTGATTGCATGACATTTCTTAATCACTTAAGCCAACTAAATAAGTATTCTAACTTGTATTAACTTGCGCCCATCATTGGTGGAATTCAATATATGGTTTTCATTCTTAGTGCCAAGGCAGAGGTCTGCCCTGTGAGAATTCCAATGTATGCTGTGAAGACGCCCCAATCTGCCATGGAGGAATATGCTTACCAGTGAGTCAGAAATGCAAGCTTAATTTACTATCCATTTTCCAAACTCACAATATTTCAACAGTGCCAGACGGTTGGAAGTTCCTGTACTGATGGGGAACCTTGCTGCCGTGGGCTGAGCTGCTTTCAAGGAGAGTGTTCTGCCGTAAGTTTCTAGTTGAGCTTATCAAAATTTTGGCACTTAAATGTGGGCGTGCCGCCATCTACATTGCAGACCATTGTGGGAAGGATGAGGTTATAACGCAGGTGTATCCAAGCAAATTGAACATTCTGTATAAGTCCTCGAAACTCATCTAGGGTATTCCTACAAGCTCGCATGTTCACAATCGAAAGGAAAAAGCGTATCGTATAATGGAAGGCTATTCGCAAAAATACAGCGTTTTCTATTTGAATATGTGCACGTGACCATAATTTAATGGTTTACAATGTATTCGGCAAGGCCAAGCTTTCGATAAAACGATATTCTTATCAAGTGGGTGTCTCCAATGCAACAGAACACACTGTATGGTGTGTCATGGTGAGACAATTTATTTATTGCATGCAGTCGTTAGTGTCGTTAGTACCTAGCGGTTGCAAAGTTTGACCAAAGCATTTGATAATTTACATGGATGTTCATTTCACACCGGTTCTTCAAGGCACTTCAGGTCATCAATGTCTACCCCCCACGAGGAAGCCAGGAAATGCATGTGCTTTGATGCACTGCTTGGAGATTGCGCTTCGCCTTTTGAGCTTGTAACCACATCTCCTACAGCTTTTAACAGATTTTGACGAAGATGGTCTAAAACCTACTCCTGAGGGCCTGCAAATGTGCAGAAAGCGCTTACATTTGGTTGCAATCGGCCCTTGGTACTTCCAAGGGCCGATTCCAAGTTGGAAGTTTCAAAAATTATGGACTTTGATAATAATTTTGACCGTTCTTCCATCTGAATATTTGCATAGTATGATGTAAACCGCATGTAATGACTTTGGTAACGTTGACAACAAAATTCACAAAATTTGATAACGTTTCTCTCTTATTTGTTTTACATTACTGTTCAATAATTCTAATCGTAAGACAAATTTGATTGCGCTTCTCAATTATTTGCTCGTATTCATATGGTGTGTAACCCATGGTGTCTACGTGTTACCGAAAGGTGTTTCTGAAATCTACATCTGAGCCTCAGAGCGTTTCACAAGTTCAGACTTATATTTTACAACAAATTTTAAATCCCAAATCCGCGATTATTTGCAGAAATCACGCACATTTTCCCACAATACACACAATGCTTACTCATCGGTTCTTCATTTTCTACGTTAAACATTTTCGTCGCCCAGTACCTCAAGTACCCATTGGCCCCTTGAGACTATTCAAGGTGTTAAATTTTCAAGATAATTTTAAATGCCTCTGTCTGACTGCATTCACTTTAGTGTTAGTTGGGTGCTTCATTGAACTTGACCTCGACTGTAAATTGAGGATTTTCCATTTGCACATTCCAAGAGTCTTGTAATGCCCAGGTCAATAAATCCCTTCCCATTTGATTGGTTGTTAAACATCGTCAGCTCGTTTGGGTCATATATGTCCCATTTGTCCTCTTTTTGTGCATGCTCTGTAATGATCATTTGGTCATTTTATTTATTTTCTAGTGTGCGTTAACTGATGGCAGCTGTAAAGATCACGGGGACTGTTGCGGTTTGAAACCCACGTGTAACATCAACCATGTCTGCATTCCAGTAAGTCTACGTTATTAGCCCGAAGGAGTTGTCCGTAAGGGCTTATAAAATTTCCCTGTATGTCCGTCCGTCTTTCTGGGTTGTACTTATCGCATCCAAGACATGTTTACATTGTTACCGTCACAATTCCGATATCTAAGCAAACATACAGCAGCGGTTTTTGCTACTTTTTGTTGAACACCGCTGCTTAAGCAACGGCATCAACTAAATGTCATCGAGCCATGCTGTTAACTGTTTATCTCCACCCATGCTCTGCATTAAGCAATTACACGTGTGTCACAAATTATACTGTTTCACTTCTCGCGCTGCTTATGACCACATATTGTACACGCTCTTATGTGTCATCTGAACTCGCTGCTTATTCCTTGCAACTAAAAGCATTCGTAACATGCAGCTGATTCAGGCGCTGCTTATCCATTGCACCTGAATTAAGACTGAAACGCTAAGCGTTAGCTTAATGTAGTAACAATCAAAAGTAAGCGCTGTCAACTATAGCTAACCATCTTATTCATCGATGCTCATGTTAATTTGTTCTGGCCATTGCCACCCATGTTAAACTCTGGCCATAGCCACCCATGTTAAATTTCTCGCATATCAACCCATGTTAAATTCTGGCGATACCCACCCATGTTATATTCTGGCCATAGCCACCCATCACCCATGTTAAATTGAAGCAATAGCCACCCGTGTTAAATCTATGGCATATCCTCCCATGATAAATCTGCTGCATATCCTCCCATGTTAAATCTCTCGCATATCCTCCAATACTAAATCTCTCACATATCCTCGCATGTTAAATCTGTCGCATATCCTCCAATGTTAAATCTGTCCAGGCTGCCGTACAACCAGTCCAGGTCGGATTAAATCTGTCCAGGCTGCCATAGAATCAGTTCAGGTTGTCGTACACTCTGTCCAGGCTGTCGCATAATCAGTCAAGGATTCAAGGCTTTTGTACAATTTACCTAAATCTTAACCTAAATCAGTGCAGACTGTCGGAATGACTGTCGGGTAGTCAAATTGTCTTGATATCTAATGTCAAGGCGATATTCAGTAAAGCTAAATCCTTCGGGCTGTCCCTCAGTCGCGACTGAGTATTGCCATTGCCATGTTACCTCGTTTAACATTGCTTAGCCTAAGTTTTCCTTAACAGGTGAAAATAGCCTATACAAAAATACCCAAGCAAACATTGCCAATTACACAATGCGAATACGTAGAAAATAGACAAATACGATTATGGCCAAAGTAAAACAAACGTTTGCAAAAGAGAGCGAAGTAAAAGTAAGAATTAGCCCATGTAGAAAATACCCATGTACTGCGACAATGACACGATTGGCAGGATAATTTCATAAGCTCCCCACTACTCTGTATTCAATATATGGTGTCAAAGACGACACTAATGTTCCGCATTTAATATCAGGTCCCCAAGTTAACCTATTCTATAAAATCTATTTTTGCTGATTTTGAACAATCATTTCTCAAGGCCAACCTTGAGGTTTTCGGAAGCGGAGAAGAGGGGCAGTTCTATCCATTTGGTTCAGGTGTGCTAGCTACTTGCTGGCACACCTCACCTGCAAAATGCAGAAATAAAAAGACTTCGACAATAGAATCTCAAAGCTTTCAAAAGTATCCTTCATTTATCACAGCAGTGACTGAATACTTGATTGGTACTGCGCAAGGAATAAATATTTACTTTGAATTATAATTCGGCTATTTTCTACTTTATCTATTTCTCCCTTTGGCAACTTTCTACTTTGGCTTTTTTGTAATTGACATTCTTCTACTTTGGCTCTTTTCGTAATTAGCTATGTATTCTCTAATTTGGCTCTTTTTTAATTGGTTATTTTCTACGTTGGCTATTTTGTACTTTTCCCGTTTTTGTAATTGGCTCTTCTTGTTTGGCTATTTTTGTTTTGGCTAATGCCAGCTTTACTCAATTTTTCATCTCTATCCTGCTCCTAATTTAGAGAAATTTACTTGTTTAAAGTCAATAATTCAAACCACCAAAGATACCTGAGTATGAAATTATGTTTTTCTAGTTACTTTAAATGCTTAAAGTAACATTTGCCATGTATCTGAACAGTTTCTACTAATAGAGTTGTTGCATCGCATTGATATTTCAGTGCGCTGGGAACGGAGAATCATGCGAGGTAAGGGTCAATACCGGAGGACTTCTGGGAGGGCTTGTGGGATCGGTAGCATTTGGAGGAGATGCGGTGTGTTGCGTGGAGTCAGGTACGAGTTTGGGGGCTGGATGTTGGTTCGGGTTTTGCGCCAATGGCTTCGGAAAATAATCTCATATCGACTAAAGCTGTCAATACCGAACAAATAAATATACCTCCAGAAATTAATATTGGGCATATATTGGGAATTGTGAAATATTTGAAAACTTTCATTTGTGTTAAGGCATAGTTCAAAAAATAAAATCGGGTTTTCAACAAATCATGCTGAATATTACAGATCGAGTAATTTACTTAAGTTGTTTAGCCACACATTATTGTTCTAGGTGTGCCACCAAAATTTGAAGGATTGAAGTAGAGAGACCAATTGAATGGAAGATTAATTAATTTTTTCCAACACTTTTCACTAACTTAACTTCACTAACTTCAACACTTTTCACTAACAAATCGATAGTGCACACCAAAAACAAGAAATGGCAAAACTTTGAAAGTAGGGTAGTCTATTTCTACTTCAACTTCCTGGGCAGACACGGCGCTGTCTCGTCACTCGTCTCTTGTCCATATTTTGCAATTTTTTTCTCTTCACTATGTTTTAACTTTAGACAAAGCGAGCAAATTCTAAATTCGGCTTTCACAATTACTACTGCTAAATCAAGAAAAATAGTGAATTAAGGCGTCAAAATGCAAAAATTCTACTTGGTGACGACGGCAAAGCTCCAACCCCTCTCGGAAGCGCACATAGAAGCCAGAAGAATGGAAAGACAGAGCAGCTTAAATGAAAAAGGACAAAGCTGAAGAGTAAGATTCTAGGAATGGCATCATAAATGCAGCGTTGCACTCACCGGCTATGATATGACAAGAATTCTATTTTAAGCAATCATTTATACTGATTCTAATTAAAGCAAAGTGAATACAGAGTTAACACAATCATTCATAATACAATTCCGCCAATCAGCTAAATCTCACCGTACAAATGCCTAAAAAGGCACTGTTCAATCACCAAGATGATTTTTTGTATCAAGTTTTGTTTGTTCACAATCAACAAACTTTTGAGTATAAATAGCGGCCAGAATTCCCGTTTCTGGCCAGTGTTGCTCCGATTCTCGACCAGGTCAGTCGTGCTTTCACTCCTCCGCCAACAACAGTCGGCAGCCATCACAACAGTTAGTGTTTGATCACAAACATTTCTGTATTTTGTCTAACGTGTTCAAAATAAATTGTCCAGCAATTTAATTGCTGAACGAGATCAATCGTCCATTCTTTTCACGTCAATTGCAAAAGCCACGACAAAACAGGCACAAAGCACAAAAATTTGGAGGAGGGGGGAACCGTGGCCAAAATACTTGCTGCATTGCATCTCTGAATCGCCAGGCTGATGCGTTGCCTGAGGCAGGACGTAGCACGGGTTTCGCCAGTGAGAACAAGATGACGGCCTCCAAGTTTCTTAAAAAGATCGCGGGAGACTTCTCCGAAAAGACCAAGGGTCTCCACCGCTTAAGGGCACGCCAATGAGAATCATATCCTCCTGATGGCGATGGAATCGGAACGAGCTACTCGTCACGTGATTTTGGTAATGTGCATGGGAGCGGGAGCGCCAAATTGAAACTAAACAACTGCAGTCTTTCACTCTAACCTGCTCAGGCACTGCACTGCCACCGCTGTTTCGAACCGAAAAATATGAATTCAAAAAAAACCAACCCAACTTCCTTAACTCAGCCAGGGACGCGCCTTGCCAACAATGCCAACGCAGTAAACCTGCACGCCTTGGTCAACTCAATGCGGCCAACTCAGCAAACCAAGACGGGTAGGTTTGCTGATTTACAAAAGTTTTGCTGATTTGTTTATTCATTTGCCTAATTTGATTTAATGACCGGTGCCATTTTGGTGCTGTTTTCCCCTTTTTGTGACGGTTTGCTGATTGGCGATATTTTAATGTGTGTGATTTTGTATTTTAGCTTTAACTAATTGGGGCAATAAATATTAAAAAAATAAAAAAAAATTTATTTGATTTCGGTTTGAATAGATTGATTTGGATAATTTTTGCTAATTTGCATAATCTTTAAAGACCACATTTTACGAAAAGAATTGTCAAGTCAGCCACAATTTTTTTTTCATTGCATATGGGTCATTGTAAACCGGCGTATGAATTGATGAGTTGAATGAGGATTTTGCATGTAAACAATTGACAAACTGAAATGGCAAAATTACTGATGACTGAATGAATGGCTGCCAGTTTGCAATGCTGCGTTTGCTTCTAACTAGTTAGTGCAGCAGTGTGCTCTGCAATGCCGTTTGCTTTGCAAATTTACAAATGAGCAATTAGTAGCGAAGTCAAGTCAGGTACTCTTTGGCCGACGAAAGGAGAACATGTGACTCCACCTCCTTTTCTGTTTCCTCAACCCAAGTAGCTAGCGCATGCTATCGATGCGAAATCCTACTGCCTAGTTCTACAAGAACATATAGAACGGCGGGGCCACCTGGTCTCCTTTAGTTGACCGGACAGTTGCCAGGTGAGTCGAGCCATACCAAAGCAAAAATTCAGTCCCCTTTTCAAACGAGACGTCCAAGTCTTATGTTCATGGAACCGGAGTGAGAAGGATTTTTTATTGGGTGGCCAGTTCCGTCTCTCCACGGTGACAGGTGCCCGAAATCTTAAAAATCGATCTGCTCAGAAACGGGTTGGCCGATTTTGTTTCTCAACTGCAATTTGGAAACATAATGTTATGGTTTAAAATACTGATGGTTTGCATTTTCAAATTTCACTTTAAAACTGTTTCTGAAAAACGCCATCTAGAATTGTTCAATTAGCGAGTGCGTCGGCGCAAGGAGCGTCCCAGACCAGGCATTTTCCCTTCGACCATATGACTAGAGTAAGGCCGTCCGGCTGCCTGAAACATTTTGGAAGGCTCCAGGCCTGTGGAGACATTGACTGAGGGACAGCCTGACGAATTACGTCATTCAGAGCAGCACGATTGGAGTAGTCAATTGGGAGCATATTTGAAATTATGCTACACTGTGTCTGAATTGTGTGATGGTGGATGCTAAATGAATATTACTCTACAATGTAGAACTCCCCTCAATTGCAATGTCCAACGATGAAACATAAGCAAATATTTTTATTGCACCAATTAGTTAAAGCCAAATTACAAAATCACACACATTAGAATATCGCCAATCGGCAAACCGTCACAAAAAATGTAAAACAGCACCAAAATGGCACCGGTCCAAAATGGCAACGATGAAATAAATGACGATGATGTAGTGTTGTAGTGTGAAAGGATATTGGTAGTAGTGTGTAGTGGTAGTGTGTAGTTTACTTTATGGTTATTGGTGAGGTATGCTATGACTGTATAGCATAGCATGGCACTGTGAAGGCACAGGCCGTTTGTTTTTGTGAAGGGAGAGTGGACTTGAGTTTGGAAGCCTCGGGAGTCTTGTCCCGGCCGTCGAAAAGGAAGGAGCTGAAGTAGTGTGCTCAGTAGCACAACTTTTGTGTAGTTTTTGTTGTTCGTGTTTGGTACATTTTCTTGTAAAGAGGAGTCATCATTTGTCTATTCTGGAGGAACTCATTTGGTATCAAAATATATATTTCAATTTATTTTTATGACATTATTTCTGTGTGTTCTGTGTTAGCATTCATTTGTGTCGTGTGTCATTTCTTGTGTGAGTGTGCGAGTACTGGGTTGACGGGTCGCACTAGTTTTTCGAGAGTCCAGGACTCTCCGGTCAGTAGCACCCGATTTCGGGCGACTTAATAGTTGCCACCTCTCGCATGCCATTTAATCCACATTTAATCTAAATAACTACCACAAACTGTTTAGAATTGAGGATAAATGTAAGTTGGACGATTTATTTTACTGTACTTGTCAGTCTTAAAAGTTAGGGCTTTCTGTATGAATGAATGATGTAGGGAAAGTTATTTTTAAGTTTTTGACTTTTGGCTTTGGAATTCTATTTTAATATCTGGGTTACGAATTTTGTGATAAGTATGAAATTATTTTTTTTAAGCCGGTATCCCAATTCAAATTTTTATTGCACTAGTTTGTTAAAGCCAAATTACAAAATCACACACATTACAATATCGCCAATCAGCAAACC
>JAQGCM010000199.1:0-32747 GCA_034699705.1 Hymenaphorura dentifera
CGAAATAGCGTTTGAGAATAAACTCAAACATAAACAGAAGGTCATGTGACCAATCGACGGCGGGAAATTTGAATTTAACGTTTATGTTTGTGTTTGTGTTTATGTTTATGACTTTGCAATTAGCCTATTGTCCTCGCGACGGTGACAAAATCATTTTGAAAGATTTTGTTTGAAATGCAAGAAAGTCTATTGATGATTTTTAGGAACATGATTTCTAAAACGGAACTGATATTCGTAATTTTTCCAAAATTAGCAATGGTTTAAAATAGAAATTGAGCTTCAATTTTATCAAATATTATTTTTTCAGTTTTCCGATTAACCCAAAACTGTTACATTTATTTAAATATTTTTCGAAAAATGAAACGACTACAGAAACAGTAAGAATTCAAATTTATTTATCTAAACGTTGCTACATTTATAACCATTAAAAAATGATGGTGAGTCTGGTGACCACAACTAAAACAGTGAAATATACGATCAAAGCAGTACATATGAGATCTTTGGTGCTTAATACTACTGCACTCTGGAATTAAAATGTGTATTATTTAATTACTTAATTTCATTCTTTCGCAACAAGATGTGAATATCGTTAGTTTTTCCCCATGAATGATATTTTCATTTTTGTGATAAGTCAAACGTTAATTAAAAAAATAATACATAAAACATGATAAACTACTATTTTAAGATCGGTCTTGTGATGTCTGGAGGTGAGCAGTGGTCATACTCTTGTGTCTACTGCCTAGTTTGTGTTGAACTTCTAGAATTTTAAACGATGGAAGCCTCCCATCCGTAGTCCTTTAGCAGATTTTTAAGTCTCTGAACTTCCTTAGAAGTGACGACCAAGTCCGCCTGAATTGCAAGTTCTTTTTCCTTCAGTTTTTTAATTTCTCTCTGACATGTCTGAAAAGTGCACAAATTCAAATGTTTAACATCAAATGAAATTTTTACTGAAGAAATGATACAATAAATGTAAAGATAGAGTACTTCTAAATTACCACATTCTGTCGTAGTAAGTCTAGTTTGTCGCATTTCAGTTTGTTAATTTCATGTTTTAAATCATAATTTTGAGTTCGATATGTTTCGTCTTCTGAGCAAAGAGAACTGACTCCAGTGTCAGAGTCATCATTTAGTCTTCGAGGACAATGGGGATCTTGACTGTTGGTGTGACTATGAAAATGCATGTGGTGGCAGGAGGCAGCAGTGCTTCCGCCGACTAGTTCTTCACTGTTCACTGATGAATTGTCACTCTCAGAAATTCGAGCGTTAAATCTGTAATTTTTTAATATAGTTTAAAAACACTGGCAATATTTGTTAATACATACACATTGGGACAGAATATTTTAAAATTTATTTTAAGTCCTACCTCGTCGTGCAATGAGGTGAGAGATCAAGACTGGAGGCCGGACTTTGTTGCTCATTGTTGCAAATTGTTGTGGTGATCTCATCATTTCCTTCCACTAGCATCTATAACAATGCTTGCGCAAATTAATTTTGTTTCAAAATTTGTTGAATTATTGTATAAATTTTTTTGCACACCTCTAACGTAGATGAACTGCTCGTATTATCAAACACCGGTGAGCACGGTAGACTACTTCGGTTTGGAAATTTGTTCGGGCTGCTGGATAACACGGTGGTATTGCTTTGTCGGTTTGGACTAGAACATTCTGTGGAATTCTTGGAGCTAGAGCTCTGTTTTGAAGTGAGAGCTTTTCGTACTGTGTCGATAAAACGGCTTGCCGCTCCATTTCCATTCGACGTCGCTGGTGGAACACTACTCTCGTGCAAAAATGATAAACCCAAAAAGTCTTGAGACTTTCTCTTGGTGTCGTCTACGAGTGAGGTGAGTAAGGATTCCCGAGTTCGAGTCTGGAATAAAAAAGACATACATTCTAATTACAAACTTTTCTTTGCGATACTATTTAATCTGTATCCAGATCGTGTAACTGCAACTCACTTCCAATTTCGAAAACTTGTCAGCCCTGTAACAAGCGGTTTCTGCATTGATGAGCTTTGTGAGGAGAAAGTCATGGAATTCAGGCCCGTCTTCGAATATAGGAGGGTTAGGCAGGGCGGGTCCGAAGAATGGAACGTCGTTCCTTGCGGTTACATTCACCTTATACCTGCAGATAATTGTTAAAGTTAAAACTGAACTTTTAATTAAAGTTTTAAATTAATTAGAAGCTAGACTTTTCGCGAACCTTGTGTTTGGACTCTGGGGATCAATGACTTGAACTACGATGAAAGCGTGGAGAAAGTGGGAGGCAATCATGTCTGGTGAGAACGGAGTGTTGACTTCTTGAAAGATCACAGCCACAATGTCATTCCCTGCAACGCAATTCAAGAAAAATTTGACATTTTGCTCCTTTATTACCCACGCCGACATCCTTTTCTTTCATTCATTTTCGCAGTGCTGTGACGCAAATTCAACAGTAAACAAAAACACACCCGCGGAATATTTTCTTTCTTTACTCTTCCTGCCCTCGCATATCTCAATCGCATTTGCTCAAAATTCTCAAGAGTGCCTTTCTTCTCAACTAGCTCGTGCCCAAACCAATAATTCTTTCTTTCATATTTGTCCCAGCGTGGTAAACAACAATGAGCGTCTGAAACTGCGTAGTAGCACTAGCATAAGTATTTGTGGTGAACAATTTTCTCATCTGGTGCCGGAGATCAGGTGAGAAAATAGAAATTGCAATCTCAATGGAACAATAAAGTCTAACCCTTAAGAAATAGGAGAATGAAAGAACAAAAAGAAGAGAGAAAAAATTCAGTGAGTTATGGCACAGTGAGCAATTTCGGGTTCTATTTTTAGAAGTCTAGAATGAAACGCATACACACATTTTCTACATTCACATCCGCACCACCATGAATTATGTTTACCTATGTGGCGCTTCCTTTGCAATTGCTGAGAATCAGAGTCCATGAACGGAAGGGTTGTAGAAATGTGGAACATTATTTCTCGTGACTGGTAAACTTCGTATAATGACTCAATCCCGGTTTGACCATGTTGGGTATCTAAACCACCACGATATCTGCAAAAGAAAATAACAAGAAATTCAAGTTGATTTGCAAAAATTTGGCAAATCGGTGAAATTTATAACTTAGAACACGCGACGCGACTGCTACGGCCCATGGAATCACTGGTTTCGTAGTCTTATGAATAGAAAAGGTACAAGAAGTAGTCAAGAACAAAGTCTTTGTGTGAACCAAGGGAAATAGGAATCACCCGAGGCCCAGACTTGACTCGAACTCGAAACTTCCACCACCGCTTCGGTTCACAATCCTATTTCCTTTAGCCATTCTTTGGTTGACAAAAAGCAGGAAGCCAGGTGAAGAAATGAATGTGAATTGAATTGACTCGTGGAGGGCAACAACCCATTTCTTTGTTGCAAACATCGACCAGACATAGAAGGCCATGGTTGTTGCTTGCAAATAAAAATTTATGTGGGCATTTCGGTGAGGTCGATGAAGTACTAGTATCTTTTGCTCGGTACACAGAAATACAAAACTAACACTCATTTTCAAAAATGTGTCAAAAAATTACATTCATGAATTTTGGTTTCGCCGGCGAAAATTCCAACTTTTTAAAATTTGATGTAAGGTTTCACACTCAGCAATATTTTGCGGGCTTTTAAGTTTGCAAAAGCGGCTAAATAAGTGGCACTTCGTGCAAGGAATGCAATTGGATAGGACTCAACAAAATTCAAGGCTTGTAAGAAAGGTTTGGCTAACAAAACAATGCTGACCCTCGAATTGAAAGAAGGCTCAGCAACAACAGTACGAACGGGCAAGCCCCTTAAATCGAGACATGTTGAATATGGAATGGAACGCGTTGGCAGCTTTACTTTTGTCTCAAATTTGGCACGTACCCTTGATGGCCTTTGAGTTGAATTCGATTTCCAACAATTCGAAGAAAATTGTCCATTGTCTTGGATTCGCGATTGCTGAAAAGCTGTTCCTCCGTCGTCTGACCGTCCTTTTGACAAACGACACCGAATTTGTATGTAGAGACCAAAACGTGTTCATCATAAGCTGCTATGAGTTCAGATACTCTGGGGCAAACGACTGGTGAAAACTTTTCTGTACTCACGTCTTCATTTAACAGCTGCAACGAGAAACATTTAATTTGTATTAGCTGAATTCCAAATTATTATTTGACCTTGGACACTAACTAGTACATCTATTTAGTTTTATTTTGTGTTTGATGTGTTTTTCTCAACAACGTTGAGCAACAGAGTTTGAGAAATTTGAAAACTTTAATGCAATGAAAGTGGCACTCTCTTAAGAGAATTGAGAATCAATTTGAAATCGATTAAACTATTATATCCGACCGGCTGAACAAGTTCAAGTTCAATGCGACTATTAAATCCCAACTGTCAAATACAATGCGACCGCAGCTCTTTATGTCGACAGTAGTGGCAATTAACTACATATCTTTCGAGTCTTGATTGAATTTCTTTGATTGATTGACTCGACTATTTGCAATTTCATTAAATTATTTGCGCTAGTTTTCCATGCAAAACTAGTTCACTTGAAGGCTTTTATGCCCACTATGTACGTATCTGTATCTGAAAACCGTGGCTGTAAAAAATGTGTTCCGTTGAAAAGCCATCATCAAAGGATCAATCATTAAGCCTGGATCATTTATAATGAAAAATACAGCAGAACAATTGGAAGCAAAAGGTCTTTTGAGGCATGACTGAGGCACGTTAGAAGAGCAGTGTGGTTAGATTAGATGTTGACTTGGAGTTGTTCGAGGTGTGCGGGAAAGTGATGCTGGTTGGACTTGTTATGTAATCTTCTTGGGTGGCATTTTCTGTTCAAATCGAATAAGGGCAAGCTGAATGCTAAGCTCAACGCATCTCTTTCTACAACAGCCTGCCTGCCTAGGTGTTCCACTTCTACTTGAGTATGGTCCACCTGTTAGATCTTCATTTGATCACAATTTAGAGATCTTATCTGATCCTTCCAGAACCGACTTTTCATCCCCGATAATAAATTAATTTAATTAAATGCGACATTGTTCTTATTCTTGTGCGTTGAAACTTTTGTGGACAATCATCGAAATTATTGTACAAATCTTAAACCGTTGACCCACGCCAACATCATAGAATCGAATAATTTCTACAATTTGTCTCAAGTTTAAGTTTGTTAGCTGAATTAAATTTTGAGACAATACTGCAAGAATATCCTTCCTTGAAGTTGAAATGTGCAGAATAAAATTTTTACATTCATATTTCTTTTGAAAGTGGTTTTGTTGAACTAATCTCAGCAAAGCAATGCAATAGGAATGACACTAATTTCGCTTTAGTTTTGGTCTCGCCATGCTCTGAATAAATCATGACAAATAATTCCCACGACTCAGGCAGCACGACGGATGCATAATTAAAGGTTTTGTTCTAGGGTTGGTTCCTTGGTTCTGCCCTATTGCCTGCGCTGTTGAACCCCTGAGAAGAATATTCTAAATTCCAAACTGCTCTCTTGTCTCAACATCAGCCTCATTCTCCCACGATATGAAATCAAATGCTACGCATGATTATTCTTTATTTATTCAAAACTTTCAACACTGTCTCAAAACACAGAAGTTTCCAACTTCCAACAAAAGTAGAAAAGGCTTGGCTTAAATTGCGTCGCAGAGATTTACAGGATTGTGATTTTCAGGATGAAAATTCATTACGTTTGAGGTCTTTAGAGGCCAGTGACACGGATGGATATTTATGATTAGAATTTTACATTCCCGACGAAATTGAACACTCAAGTCATAGCCTATCAAAACTACACTATAAAATGTGAACAAAAATAACTCGACAAGCGAACGACATCGTAAACCAGACTTTCATTGCTCTTTGGTAAGAGATCGACTGCTGGTTCTTAAAACTATATGACTGACCTACATTTTAGGCAGATTGACGTGTAAAATTTGAATGAATAACTACACGAGTAACACGAGCTTAAATGAATTCTCACCTTTGCCATTCTAGCGGGGCACGGAGTAGTAGTACTGCTGACATTTCCATTGAGAGATGTACCATTATTGGTAAAGTTTAGACAGCTCAGAGGCACCAACTCATGACAAGTCCCGGTTTTGAGTCTGAGAATGAGTCTCCAATGTTCATGACCGGCCACGGTCTCTGTTTTTGCTGACAATAGAATTGGGCCTAATTTCTCATCAGTCGCAGAAAAATTGAAATGTTCCTGTAGGGCACAAACAAAAAAGAAAACATTCTTCAAACATTTGTACAGTCACACAGATAAGTGCTGAAAATTTCTCTGCAATTTTCCACAGAATGTTGTATCATTCCCACAAACACAACAATGGGCATTGGAAACTTGCTTGAAGATCACAAATTATTTTAATGTGCACTTAGAAGAACAGCATGACATCTGGACCTCAGAATTTAAGGTCACTTACGTTCATACGTTACATGACATGGGTGGGAGTTTGCGGTTTGGAATTTTTTTTCTTGCCGTGTCTTTGTACTCCGCAAAACCCATTGCATTTACATGAGCGGGTATCCAATTGAATGAGCATTCGAATTACAAAATGAGCCCAAAAATGTTGTTTTGATGAAAACCGACCCGTGCCTTTTTTTCCTTTTTCATCTCTTGATTTCTTATTCTTATATTTTGTACCACAGCACAAGTTAGTTTTTATTCAAAAACAAACTCAAGCTGGAGACTACTAACTGGCCCGCCTGAAGGAAAGAAAGAATAGGCACGATTTTTGGACGTCGAACGAACGGTGCAGCTGCAGCTGTTATTTTATTCGTGCAGCCGTTAACCCAAACTCAGAGCAAGATGAAGTGGATGGACAATGCTTGTCACGCGTCATATTTTTATTTCAAGAGCTAACCCTTTGGGTACTAGTCCAAGTAATACACGATTCTCTTTGAAGTAATTTTAAATGCAAATACATGTACATACTTTTTTCCAAGAAATATTACAACAAAGCAGAGTTTTGCTTTTTTGTGAAAATAGCAGCAAACGAGCTGAGGAGCTTCTCAAAATTGAGAAATCAGGGCGTTGGTTCGAGGCTGACACAATTTAACACAAATATAGAGTCTGACCTCGGAGCCAATTGAAGAAATGAGTTTAAAGGGTATGATAAGAAAATTTCCAAGTTATTCTTTAATTAAAATGCAATTTGAAATTACTCCTGTCGAAAACCTCCCTATTTCTATTCCAATTAGTCAAATTATGTTGAAGATTTCACATTGGCATCATTTTAATACCGAAATTTTACTCTGCAGTATTGAAACACATTTAAATTCAAAGAGAATGTATTAAAAATAGTAGATGGTAGCTCTTCACAAGACTTGCATTCATTCCTCTTAAGCCAAACAAAAATACACAAAACATAAATAATTCCAAGTGGATCCATCCAACTGAAATAACAGACAAAGTACTTACGATCTGGCCTTATGAAAGTGAAAGGAAAAAATTGTGCCTTTCGTGCCTGCCTGCCTGCCTGACTCGTGCGTTAATATTCAGTTTTAAGTTCTTTGCAAAACATTAGCACATCTCAAGGGTGTACTAATTACGTGCTCAACAACTCATCACTTTACTTTCATGAAAACACTCGTAAAAAATTCTGTTCTTACTCAGCACAATCAATAACCTCATTCTGTTGAGAACAAAGAAAGAATTTTTGTTTCCTTTCGTCAATAATTTATTGCATTCCGTACAGATCTGCTCTTGAAATTAAATTACGGGAGATCTTGAAAATTCTTTTAAAAAATGTCCGCCTTTTTTAAAACGAATGTTGTTAGAAATCAGTAGAGTGTGTTTCGAAATTTCATTGGACACTCAGTCAGAGCTTACGTGTATCAAAACTTTGACAGAAGAGCCAGATCAGCCAATTAAAATACCTGGAAGATGAACTTTAATATTGGCTGACTAATTAAATATCGGAAAGGCGTTCTACCATGAAATCTAAGCCCAAACTATTCATTCGAAATTCTGTGTAAATGCAAAGCAAATCAAATATGTACATGCATTCGTTTTTCACACTCCTATGCCAAGAAGCAATGTCCTCAGACTATCTCCAAAATTCATTGTCAACCAGAACAAACCTTGCAGCCAACGTATCGTGAGTTCTAACTAACTCGTGGATGTGTCTTTCTTCAAGTGGAACTAAGATAGATTTGTAGCAACAAATAATTCATTCTTGCACTAACTGGAACATGAAAAATGAAAGCTGACTCCCAAATCTCTTCTTGAAATCATAGCCCCGCACTTCATGAACATTAATTTTTCCAGCCAATTGCATTAATTTCCAACTTTTTTATCTGTCTAACACCTAACATTCTTCCCTTTGGTTAGTTCCGCATCTCTGACTCCTTACAGGAAAGAAGAGCGGAAGAGACACCTGCACGTGTATTTCATGTCTCGCTCCGATGCTTACCCCTCCAATTAACAACATTCTCGAGAATCGTGGCAATGTAATGTAAATTCAGCCAAAAGAAATAAAAGCCTCGGATACATTTTAAAAAGTAATTCATTGCAATGCAATGCAGTGAATGCACTCAAACAACAAGCACAAATAAAGGAACCAAATTCCGGACTTATTGAATGCGATGCAAGACAAGAGGATGTAAATATAATTGAATTCAGAAGGGATTTGTCTTTCATCTTCATTCTGAAGGCCAGCTCAGAGTTAGAGCTCGAACTTCTAAGATCCTAGGAAATTCAATACGAGATTATTGAAACCGTACGGCCGGCGCATTTACAACTTTACAAGATGTTGAATGAGTTCCTTCGTTCGGTTTAAAGTACCGGATAGAATCATTTCCTTGCTCTCGTAGTGGTGATCAGAACCAGGAAAAGTTGATATGCTGAGCTAAGTTAAAGGGTTTCGCCACGCTTCATGTCGCCAAGGATCCATCTGGCCTGCAGGAAGTGGTGGTCGAAAAGGTGGTAGAAAAGAAAATCATTTTTAAGACATCTGGCCTTTTGGGTTTGGCTACACATGGTCCTATTATCGGCTCGTATTTTTTGGATTAGCTATGCTTAGCCTGCTTGAGCCACAGATGAAACATTTACTTCACAAATTGTGGCCAGAGGAGCTCGGAAAACATGTTATAAATGACCCATTGACCCGCACTTATTTCACACTCGAGTAGGACGCTTTTGTTGGAGAAACTTTTGTAGTTGTCAGTCTCTGCAAGTGGTTCTTGCATTGTAACTCGAGAGGAGCGAGCCTTACTGGTGCTAGCAAGACAGATGTGACCAGGGCATGTTTGGGGTTCGCTTGTTCAATTAATTCCAATTAGAGACAACATTCAATTTAAGACTTTTGCCAGCAAATTAGGAAAAAGTCGCAATGTCGAATGTCTCAATGCAGGTCAGTGCTGGGCGCACACAGTGCAGGAATGAAATGAAATGAAGTTTCAATAATCTTTCGTCACTGCTCTGCGAATTAACCTCAAGAGAACGATTTCTCTTCCTCACCTACTTAATCCTTTCACTACGTGTCATTCGTCGAAAATTGCTGATAGCGACTGTCAACAATGACATGACGCGAACTGACGAAGCTGAGCTGAACACCAATGAAAATAAAAGAAAACTATCATTCCTGAACGTTTCAATTGTTAAATTGGCCGGCCGAGCCCAGCACACTCAGCCGGCAGCTTGGCAAAATTGAAAATTAATTGAAATATTATGAAGCATACTTGTATTCAAATTCGGATCGAGTTCGAGACCCGGTTGGTCTTTTGTTGTGAGAACTGTTGCTCACTTCACCTTGGTTCACGTATCGATTCGAAGGATTTTTTTTGTCAGTTTATTTAGACAGGTGCCGGTGTCATTCTTTCATGTATTTGGTGTTCAATTGCTTAGAAAGAAGTTGAATTTCCTCTCCCCAAAATCGATGCCCGGTGCTTGCTCTGCTCGCCATCCTGGCTGCTAAGCTGATTGCATAGTTTGGCTCGTTCCAAACTCTCTAAGGCTTATCCTCCTGACTTGGCTTGCACAATATGAATACTGTTATCACATTTGTTATCGATGCAATGTTTGATTAAAAGTACTTTCAAGAGCGAGTGGTTTAAAAAAAATACTCGGAACACCGGTCCGCGTGATGCCAACCAGCCGCCGCGGCCAAAGATCATATCAAAAACTCATAATAGAAATGAAAATTTTATTCGTTGCTCTTGCTCTTTTTGTAAGCAAATCGATAATTTTTTAGCGGTTGAGCTGTTGCTGGAATGACTGGGCAGGAAGAAATTCTAATTAACCGTCAGTTCAGCCCTTGAATTTCAAACCGTTATTCTGGCCGTATCCTAGTAGATATAAATTCTACACTAATGTGGTAAATAAATGTGTTCTGGACTTTTTCTAAAGCCGAACAATTTAAAGAAACACAAACTTTTCTATCCTCGCAAACATAATTTGTCTTTTCTAGTAAAATATTGTTGGCAGCAAGGTCCATCATAATTGAGGACCGAACTTTGCGTATTTTGTAGTTGTCGCGTTGCATTGAACATTGAACTGCAGGACTATGAATGAATCTATGAATCACATTTTGTATAGAGCAAAGTCTTGCCGAAAACGAAAAGCAATTGCCCTAAATGTGTGACTCAACATTTTCCAATTCAGAAATTGATCTTAAAAATTCTACCTGTGTTTACCTTCTGTCCCATTTCACTTGGACTAATGATTCCAAATTTCAGAATAGATTCGTCACAGCTTTTTACACAACCGAGAATAAGATCGGGCCAGAGTGTGGCAGTGGCTTGCAAGCAGGTGTGCGGGTAGTGTACTCCTGTGTGCATTCATGCGATCATGACAACTTGTGTTGTGAATGACTCACGATGACATAATTCCATTTTATTCATCTTTTTTTCTACCTGTCTCCTTTTAGTAAGAAGAAGCACATCTCACAAATAATGCGTCATCTCCAATTCAACCCCGATTCCTTACTTTGTACTTCGGCAGTCCAGTTCTTTTGTACATGGACACAACAATAACACCTTAGTATTTAATCCGACAACCATGACAAGCTCTTTTCTTTGAGAGACTTGAGTCGTGATTTGAAATGAGATCCAGATTACATTAACATTAACCATGACCCAATATTTTGATCTTAATCGAGGAAGACATAAGAGTTAGAGTTGTTGGGGCTCTGGGCTCTAAGTCTCACGTCTCAGGCTCAAAAGCCAAGTCAAAGCCACTCATTGTTATTTTACTGACCATAAGCATGATTTGAATGGAAGTGTGTCTCATATTCCATGTCCATGTACTTTTCTATTCCACACTAATACTCTCAATATTTGCATTTCAATTGAATTATTGAGTCGAAGGTTGTAACGATCAAGTATTACATACATGCCCACCTTGAGAGAGATGTAGATCGAGTAATATAATACGTGGAAGTAGAATAGATCCTGGGCACGAAATGAACTTGCGTATTTGTATGCAACTATGAGTATGAGTTACTGCAGGAACGTAAAAGCCAAGATGCATTGTTCTCTAGCACGCGACACTGTATTGCGTCTCTAATTAAATATTTAAGATAATCAGCGACTCTAGATGCGTCATCTTGAGAGACCCGAAGGCATTTAATTTAATTTTAGCAAACAAAGCTATAAACATCAATCTCTTGTAATCAGAGACCAAATCATAGTGGCTAGCTTGCGTCCGACACTCGGACAAAAGGTAAAGTAGTCGACTGACGTCAATTTGTGGATTGTGACTTGTGACCAAGTAAAAAATTAAAATAGCATTTTGACTCCGACTCGGACTTTGACTCTGAGTAAGTGACATTAACATTTACAGTTTACGACATTATTTCACAATGGACTGCGCGGAGGAGTGTGTGTGCGTGAGTCAAGTTTTTGAAGCTTATCTCTCTCCTTCCATTTCTATTCTTTAGTTTTCTGGTACACTTTCCTTCCAAGTACCACGTTACACACCTGAGAACTTAGAACCTAGAACTCCTACTCATCATAATTTTCTTTCAACCGTAAAACGTAAAAGGCGAAAAAAGTTTCCCCTTGAAAATATTCATTAGGTGAGTATTAAGGTGGTATTCAAACGTGCTTTTTGTGTTTGAAACTCGAGAGCCAAGCAGGCATGGCATGGACTTCACGATTCCATTTCATTTTAGAGTTTTTAGAGTTAAGTATTCACTTTAGCTCAGCAGTCCCAGTCGCACTTGGTCGGCATTGTCAGACTTCCAGTTTTTACTACTACGGCACCCGCTTCACGCACTCTGAATTTGTGAACCCTTCTGCGTAGTTAGAGTTACGGCTGTTGAAGGTTAACTACATGAAATGTAAGTACGAATATAAGGCACGCAGGTGCTCAATAGCTATGTGGAAAAAATGTGAAAGCATTTTGATGCTTGCTGCTTGTGCTGGAACGGACCGGAGAAATCAATAGCTATGAACGCAGAAAGTAAAAAAAAAGTCAAGGAAGAAAGCCAGCGTTGAGCAGCGAAGAACACTTGAGCTCAACGACTTTGCAAACTCGACTTTTCTTTCAGGATTTATTTATTTGGGGTCAAGATCTTGAACCGGGCAACGGGCAATGGCTTTCCACTTGGAGTCATTCACTTTTCAGCAAAAACAAATCTAGGTCGCACGATACCCACCCAGACCACCTTCGTTTTAACATGAACTAGTCGATTGAATGAATGACTAATACTGCAATGCGCGAAGGTCAACCCGTATCCCTTCGGACAGAATTGGCATTGGCAAGTGCGAGCCAGAGAAGGAAAAATATGTAAATTATTGCTCACCTTTCCTACAAAAAACTTTCGATAGGCCAGGGCTGTCTCATCGCGATCAATTTTAAGTTTTGGCGATGGCCCAGTACATCCAGTAATGTTGCTGGAGAAAGAAAAGTCTGGCGGACTTTCTGAGCCCGCACCTTCGACCCAGTACCCTCCCCTCCGGGGAACAACGACCATAGGATACGGTCGTGGTCCTTTTAGAACTTCCTGCAAGACTTCCTGCATTGGAAATGTAAAATTTTAATTTTTTTACCCAATAGTTGCGATTCAAATCATGATCCCGATCTAGACAAAAAATTGAAGCAAGAAATGCCAAATTTACCTGAGACGGTGGTATTGACGTTGGTGGCGAAGAAGCTGAAGTCTGCATATCCACACCTCTAGCCTCCTCGCGGCTATTCTGTAATACAATTCAGAGGCGTTCTTAGCATTCGTGAAACTTTTTCAGACATTTATAATAATTGTAATTCATTGTTATGTAAAAAGTTTTCTCTACTGCGCACTGGGTGCGCACTTTGTCTTTTGAAGTCTCCCGAATAGAGTGCGGAAAAAAATGAAGTTCCAAACTTCGAGAAACATTTCGGTAATTCGAATTCATGGTCTAGTTTCTAACTGTTTGGTGAAAACTCCAATTCAGTATTTCGAGATGGAATCTACAGAAAATTTAACTTTTGCAAAACTTAAGCAAAAATTGCGCGGTGGTCCGTTTGCCCTCCGAAAAATGACAGGAATTTTATTTTGTAACGACTCGGCTAACTGCTAATTCTGTTGTAATTGTCCAGAGTGTGGATTTCGAAGTTCCAGCACATTTTCACAAATATGGAAACCAAGAATTTATTAGAATTTTTGTGTCAAAATCGAAATATACCGGAAATTAGAAATAAACAACACACCCTACAAAACATATGCTAAACCGGATTCCCAGAAAACCAACTAAACGAGATGAACAGGACACAAGCCCATGCCCAACTCGCAGTCAAATTCCCTTTCAACGCGAATTTTCACGGATGTCATTCTAACAGCTTGAAAACGCATATTTCACAGTAAATTTCAGTGGCTTTTGTGAGCATTGAATTCCGTATCACACGGTTGCTAATTAACAGTCGTGAGCATGGTGGTGATGGCTGTGCGGTGGTTAGACCAAGCTGAAGCTGAATCTGGCAGAAACGGATGTACGCTACCTCGTAACATTTGAGTTTGCGGTTTAAGATGGGAAATTGGATTTCAAAGTTCAAATATTTTGCAGACTACATTGTACAGCGGCTAATGACACGCTGTGCTCTCGGCTGTGGCTAGTTCGGAGAAGCCAACTGAACTGGTTGATATCATCCGTTAGACAGAGTTTTGCAAACTTTTCCAAATTTTGTCTGACATGGCCTGACAGAAATGAAGTCGAATGTACTTTACTGTGTGTGGAGTACCAAACCAAGATTTGCGGTAAACAAGCACACAAAGCCACGCAAAATTGCGTCATAGTCAAAGTAATAGCAGAAGCTTCATCTCTCGTAATACCCAGAAAGCCAAACCGAGTATACGATTCGCGAATTGTGAATGCTTTTTGAAGTAACTTCACTTTTGATACCAAAACCTTGGTTTCGGTTACCCTCAACTGATGCTCAATTTCAATTCGAGAGGAAATGTTCAAGATGATATTAGCTCGCCGAGTCGACTACTATGTACTATGTACAATCCAACCTGCAAGTTACGCGGATTTATCGGAACGAGAAGCTGGCCTTAACGCAAGTACGAGAACAGAACAAGTAGATCTCCATTAGTGAATCTCTCTGATCTGTTCTATTCCAAATTCCAGGAAATATTTTGCTACGACGGAAGTTGTCGGAGAACGCAATATTGTTCTAATGCCATTTCCGTAAGTGAAATAGCCAAATTGCTCCATTCCCTTCCCATGTTTTCACAGAATTTGAGAGAATCATTTGAACCCAAAGTGAAAACAACTCCGGAAGGCATTTTCCTCAATGAAAGCATCCTGAATAATTTAGATGGGCCTGAGTGACATTGATTCTGCGTTTCGATCGCTAAGAGTAGAAAACAAGCATGCCAGCCAGCTGAGTCAGGTTGGAGAAGCCGGGCGCTTTTGCTCTTTCCAGTCAAGAGTAAAGACTTCCTCGACTTTTCTACCTCAGCTCAGCTGCCAAATAGCCTAGATTCGAATATTTCCGGCTTTGAATTCATTATTCATGACAGGGAATTTATTGAACGTCCGCCCAACTAAAGGAAAACTTTACAGCCAAATCCCCAACTCTGCAAAACATGAATACATATACGCTTTCGCTTTGAAAAATATTGGTTTGGCTTTCGCCAAAAAAAAAGAACATTAGTATGAAAACGGAGAGGTAGAATTTGTTAAATTGGAAAGACCGGAAGGGCTGGAGTGGATGAGACGAGGATCCCATTACCAAAATCTGCTGTCTTTCGAGTGTGCACTTACCCTACTTTCAAGTCGGAGACGCATCTTACACACACATCCAATTTATGCACGAAAATGGGCACAAACAAATTCAAAATTCACGAGTTGAAAGCGTTCCAATCTGTACGTGCGTAGATGCTGGAATCGGGTCAAATTTCCCGACAACAACCAACACACTTTCAATTCAATTCACAAAATTTGTTTACGCAAAGTTCAACGGCTTTGCTCAAATCAATTTGGCCGAACTCGGTGCACAATTTTTGAACAGTTGCTCTTACTATTCCGTCCTTAAATTTGCCAATAGAGTATTTGCGACAATCAATTTTCACTACTACGACAGTCAATTATTATCGCGAAAAATACATGTCATGTCACGGGTTTGCTTAATTGTCAACTAGCAATTTGCTGTGTTTTTCAAACAACAACAAAAACTGCATCCAAATTGTAGTGTGACTTCCTATTTTCTTCCTTACAAAAGCTTTGTTGCAACCTTTGCGTAAGGATTCATAACAAGAAAAAAACTTCCAAACCGGGCATACAGGCTGAGTTAACTTGGCTTGAACGTAACGCAACAACGTGGTTCCGATGCGAAAGCGGAAACACAACTGAGGGGAGAATCTTTCAAGTTCTCAGCCAAGAGTGAATTGAGTTTTGAGTGCGAGCGAGTCGAGTAGCCCTCAGTAAAAATGCACTACACTACACCCATGCCATGGTCGGACGCATTTTAGTGTTTGGTTGAAAACAATCGGACATAAAATACACAACCCTTTCATGCATACCACTTTGCTCGTATTCAAAACGAAGAACTTTGCTTTTATAAACACACAAAAACAACTTACACAAAAATTGATTGTTGTCAATTAGTATGTTATCATATTGAATGGATTTGACTGTCGTCAAATTGTCAATTTAACGCTTAAGTTAATTTGCAAATGTTTTGAATGCAAAAGAAGTAATTATTTCTCAGAGCAATACGATTTTTGAATATTACGCATTATGTGGCGTTCCGTGTTCCGATAATCAAGAAATAGAAGGAGAACTATTATAAGTTTTAACTATTTTGTGAACTGATGACTGATGCCCTGCTGCAGAGCTAAGCAATTTTGTCTGGCATATGCTTCTTGTTTCTTCAAGTGGTTGAAGAAAGTGTACAAATGTACCCTTAGAAATGCGTCGATTTTATCTCCCATCTTCACGAACCACTCCTCTCATTTCCTTTGTGGCCGGAAATGGAAGGCAGATCCCGTGGGAAAATCTGGCCACCTTGCATTGCAGTGAAAACATCAAATTCAAGGAACCTTGAACTGATTGAATATTTTATCGTTCAAGTCATCGGGCCAGTGCAGTGCAGCAAGTGGCCAGTGCAAGATTTACTCAAGCGAAAGGCTACACTTATTTGCAATGCAGAGTTTTGTTTGTTTTTTGTGAAATAATTCACAACCACCCGTCGTTCTTCATCGCATGGAAAAGCGAAAGATAGGAGATCAACACGTATTTAGAAATTAAAGGGTTTCCGGAAAGTCGAACGTAGTTTGAGTTCAACCATCAACAATGTATTCCAAAGCCATCAACTTCAGTCGAAAGGAGAATGAAAGAGAATGAGAAACGAGAAATCAGTTATAACTCAATCAGAATTATCAATTGAGCGAGCCGGTTTTCTAATCTGCTGAAACTAATCCTCTCTACGCACAATGTTCGCACTTCGCACTTACTCCTCTCCCAATTGGTTTCATTTTTACGAGGACTGAATCAAGGTTAAAGTTCCCATCTGACAGACTCAAAATGTGCAAAAACCAGATTTACTTTCTTTCTACAGATGAATGGTCAGTGGTTTTCTGGTTATGATTTGCTGCTCAACAATAATTATTCCTCCCAGGTATTTGGCATGCAAAAAAAAATCATCCAACAACGAGAGTGAGAGTGGAATGACTTGGAACCAGTTTGTATCACTTACAGGAAGTTGTTTATGGATAATGAGATTTTCCATTGTATGACGAACATACGTCCTTTAGCTTTTCAAATGAACTCAATCTCGTCTATCAGAACTTCAGAACTCAAGTGGATGCATTGTTGCATTTTGCATTTATACATTAAATCAAAACCACATTGAATTATCATAATGAGATGCAGTCATCTTCCACGCATATTAATTACAAATCCAATAAAAATTATTTGCAAAGTTCATTGCGTCCAAACAAAGTTCACGTTGTCGCAAAAAAAAGTCTCGGACATCGGTGCACTGGTGCACTCAGAATCAACACACATTCAAAAGAACCCAGAGCATCTGTGTAAGAGAGTTCTAATTACAGCAGTACGAAAAATATCGTAACGGCGTCTGAATACTTGACAAATTTAATTTTACAGAAACAAAATTCTGTAGTCTAAATTTGAAACTTAACAATTAAATAGTTGTGATATAAAGTGATTGATGCGTTTCCCTGAGCGCTCAGGATGAATTTGCAAAGCTACCTTCCATTCCATACTTTTAGAAACAAGCCCTTCGTATTTTTACCATTACAAGTTCATTTGGCATTTGGATCATCAATATAAATGCTTAAGAGTAAGGGAACTAAACTAATACTAATTTTTAGAATTTTAAAATAACTCAATCGTAGACCTATCTTAGTCCGCCTTATCAGTCATCGTCATTAACGAGTTTCATAAGGCGAGAGTTAACTTAATATTTTTTGATGATCTTTGCTGCAACTCAGACTCAAAGCATATTCAACCACACTGTGGTACGTTCTCAAAGTACAACAAGCCACAAAAGTGAAGCTAACCTGAGTGAAGTAAGATGGCAGAACACAGCGTTGATCGTCCAAACGACTATTCTGTAGTTTTTCCAACAACTCAAGAAAGTCACAAAATTCTGGCTGTAAAAAATCAAAATGAAATCATACGCAATCAACAATCTGGTGGCATTTTATTTGAGAGCAATTACTGACGAATTAACCAAAATATGAGCTGCAGCATACCATAGAATCTTCGATTGGTTTTCGTCTCTTTTTAGCGATTGCGATTGGTGAAGAAGCAGAAATGTAGAAGGATGTCTGAATTGGCGAATTATCCATTTTAACCACCGGTTTGAACTTAAATTCCTGAAATGAAACAATTGAACAAAAAACATTAATTTTCCTGTTGATACCAATTGAAAAAATAAAATCGCATTCTTCCAACGGATATTTTGAATTGTGAATATTCAGGGAAATTTGTGTTCTAAGCAAACTGTTTGACATGTAAAGTTATTTTTACTCAGCTATTTTTTTTCTCTATTTAGAAAGACAATGAAGGTGCAACAATTTTTTTTATTTATTTCATTTAAGTACAAATACATTTCAGTAGGTTGTCAGTGGAAAGGTTGATTATGAATTCAATGCAGTATTCAGGGTTTTATCATACATACATACATAGAGTTCACTAGGACACTAAATTATGAATAATTCAGAAAGCCAAATGCAACGTCATCAAGTGTCTATTCTGTAGTATTCATCTGTTAGCTCTGCCTCCTCTAGCTTGAAATGACTTCAAAAAATTCTAAGAATTTTAAGCAACTTTTAAAATAATAGGCCTGAGGAAGCTGCAACATTTGTTTAAGGACATCAGGAAGTTGAGGCAACATCATATCATGTTTCTTTTTTTTAGTACAAAGCACAACTTTGATCCAGATTCTGGATGAACAAAGCACGAACTTTTAGCTACATTTAGTGTGCGTGCAATGCAATTCGCACTTGCTGGAACTGGAAAAGTCCAGTTTAGAAGATGGTGTAGTGTAATCACAAACTCAACTTGAGCTAATTGTGTTTGTGCTCAGGCTTTTCATTTCAGACTTTGTCATCTACCAACACACTTGAGTTAGCCACACAGATAAATTGTCTTGAGCAAATATTGAGCAGCCTAGTCGGCACGTTCGCACTGAATGCACCACACACATCCAAGAAGTGTGCCAACACTTTGGCCAGTCTGATAAAAGAAAATGTGGACAAAGAGCAACATGAAGGCCAATGTTAAGAATCAACACTGGCTATTTTTAAACGCTCTAGAGATGGACAGAACTGTTGCGTCCACAAAACATGTGAGTTAGTTAAACTTGATCAGCACAACAATTGCTCTAATTTCTGTTCTAATATTTATATTTTAAATTAATCAATCCTTCAATAGAATGACGCATTTCTTGCACTTCTTGCATTTCTTGCACTGATCACAGCAGGCCAAAAACCCTCAAAATCCTTACGTATTCATTGAAAAAAATCGTTTTAGCAATTTTTCAATTTCCACGACATACAGAGGGGAAGAGCTGGCTCCTTCGTTACAAATATTATGTATATACACATTGCAAGGTCGTATTCATGAGCACAAATCTAATTAATATTTATACTATTAAGAAAGAGTGCGACTTTTTCTATTATGGCAGCAGAGTTTGCCGTTTTTTGCAAACTATAAAAGTAATACTTTCTTCACTAATAATGTTTCGGCACTCTTATGGCAGTCAAATCGAAGCTTACAAGCACAAATCACGGTGACAGATTTTATAGTTGTACCACACTTATTTTTCTAAATGGTATCAAATGCTGATAAATTATAAATACCACACTTCATTTATAGATTAGTGTGTGGAACTTGTCGCATTGTGTAAAATTATTATATCTAGCCCAATTGCAATTGCAGGGCAATGGCTATAAGCCCGATGAATGCAACTCTCCCTTGTACCACAGTGTTGTGTAGCTCACTATTAACCAATAACTATTTTGCTTACGTTGAATTTACCACCTGGGTACTCGGGTTACCCGGTTTTTTCAACTGAATGCGCTTGACTTTATTGTTTTCAAAATTCACTTGCAGGTCAATGCTTCTATTCATTATTCAGTATACTCTTAAGACTTAACTTTCACCATTACGGGCATGGAGAAAGTCCGGGCTTGTATTCAAACCTGCCCAACACTACATTTATCTGATTTTAATATAAAATTGTTTTAGGGTAGTATCGGCTTAAATTAGCGTCCAGTGTGAACTATCTTTGTCGTCCAAACTGCTTAAAATGAAAATCAGACATTATTTAGTGGCTTGAATTATTATGTTTTCCACGTTTCGCTTATTTTGCTTTTCCTCTGCTAATTTGGATGAAACAAAAGAATTAGAACGGGCAACAAACAAACTGTTAGGTTGGGGGGGATGAAGAACATTCTAGCTCTGAAAGTACTTAGAATTGATTTACAATCCACCCGATTCACATTACTCACATCTAGTCCAAATAACATTAGGAGTACATGAGAACGTGACATTTTCTAGTTGAAAGCGACAGCCCTCACAATCAGCACTAGTCTATTTGCCGTGAACTTGACAAAGTGAGTTAGTGAGTTAAAAATAAAAACATATTACAGCAAAGAAAGGCCTAGTTTTCCCTTTAACCAAGCGCCAACAACGCAACGGCAAATGCGTCGTACTCAGTATCGATAATCGAGAATCGGGAAGCATTCTTGTTTTTACGGAAAATTGTTTCCGTAAAAACGTTTGTTATTGTTGGGAACTCTGTTTTGAACAAATGCAAGTAAATTTAGAATTACGTCAACCCGATTTTGTGTTTTTCTTTAAATTTTTAAAATAAGCAAAGCGTTTCTATTCCCATCAATACTTCGCGATTAACTGTTGAAAGTTCCCAAGTCAAAATCTGCTAAGTGAAGAGTGAATGCAATACCAAATATTTGTTTCCAAATTTTTTGCATATTCATGAATTCTGAATACACGATCATCTGAATTCGATGCCAATTTGCAACATTGAGATTTTAATTAAAATCCCTGACGGCCAGTAATTAAAACTTTCTATGATTTAATGTGTCAGGAGTGATTAGCATTGACAAGCACGCACACCACAGGAGTGTGACAATTCGACTACGAAAAAAAAATGAAATACACCAATATCTGCCTACAAACCTACTAAATCAGTCACTTTATTAACGAAAAAAAGGGGAGTGTGCCAATGCATTGCCTTAGTGCATCCGTGACGAATGGATTGCTATGTATTTTACTGAATTCCGTGTGCTAGTCAAAAAGACTAACCTTGAATTCAAGTTGTAAAGCATCAAATCATTTCTGCGATTCCTTTTGACAGGTTCGGGACTCGTTTGAAGAGTTAATTGTTATTGAAGATGCTCTTTTACCAGTCCTCACGTAATGTAGGACAAAGCAGCGCATAGTTTCTGAATCTTAATTGACTTCCTTTGATTTATCAGAAATGAGGTAAATGAGGAATTTCTTAACGCTTAATCTCTTAGTCTTAATGCTCAACATTTGCATATGTTATCCCTGCACCAGCCAACCTGAACGAATAATGCGAAATGTGCTCGCAAGGTTTAAATAAAGACTGGCGCTTGAGCATAAAAAGGTGAAAACAAAAATATCCTGCATGCGAAATTCCGAAAATATTTTTTGTCAAAATTGCCAAAAGTCAATAATTAATAAGCTGTTGCTGTACCTTGTTTGAAATTTCCGTAAGAATTTGATACTTGTTATTCCGCCCTTTTCACACTCAAAATCACTTTTCGAAATGTCCAACTCAACCTCGAAACAGTTGTAATTTTGCAAATTGAAGAGATGGATATTTCACCGAAATTTATATATCCCTCCCTAATCACAGTTTATTGACTAATTTAAACACTTTTCAAACTTAATTTTGCGCACGCAGTTAATACAATGTACTTTTAAAGTTAAGATTTCCAGACATATTGCAACTCTTTATACAGTTCCATTCTTCCATTCCCCAACTGCGCAACTTTTGATTAATCGGGCTTTCGGGCTCACTTTATGAGCTAGTTTTCATATCAAATCACTTAACCGACACACGGCAGACACCACGATTAAGATTAGCCAATAAGCTCAGCGCAAATAAAACTCACATCAAATATATTTTTTTGGCTGGTCGTCGGCAAAAGTGCAAAGGATCGAGTTGACCGAAGACACGGGCAAGACTGATTACTTACACTCAACTCAATAATATTAACACTTTTATGTACTACTTATTTACTAACACCGCCCTTGTCAGCCTAACGATGCGAATGCGATGAGCTGAGTGAATCTTTGGCCAGGATTGAAAGTGAAATGAATTGAATGAGGAGGCCTCTAAGATGAGAATTGAGAATGGAGTAGGAATTTCTCCAAAGCTCTATTCTAACTCAATGAACATGTTGAAGACATAAATTTTGTTATCTTTACTACAAGTACTTAACACTTAACCCTTCCCGTTGACTTCAGCTTGACTGCACTTCCAAGGAGCATTTGCATTGAATTTTGGATACTTGAAGAAGTCATGTCAGCAGAAGCCAATTGATTGCATGCTTGCAAGTCTTGTCTGATTAGTCCTAGTGTTGGATTTAAAAAGGGCCGTGTCATTCTGCTGCCTGTTCTTTCCTTTGAACATGTAAAACTGCCCGAACAGGAAATATTATGCTGTAAATTATAGTACTCCTAGCCTACTACCAAACTTTATTTACCCTACTGACATGACTTGAATGGGTAGAAATATTTCGGAAGAACGGGCCGCCTGACTGATGCCCATTTTTCTTATGCTCAACTTGAAGTATGTGCGCCTGGAGAATTTTCAGACCGAGTCCGAATCTTCAAAGAATTCAAAGGAAGGAAGGAGATTCTAACGATTAGTTGAGTTCAAGTGGCTTCGAAGAGAAGTGGTCCTTCAATTCTTCTGCCGATGATTTTGAGATGAGCTTGGAATTCAACATTTTTGTTCAGCCGCCCTATTTCCCCCGGTTTTGCAATTTATCAGTTTGGGATGAAGAATTGCGTTATTCTTGGGAGAAAAAGTGAAGAATTCTGTAGATTAATTGGTACAGACGCAAGTTTCACCGATTTGTTGAATAAGCAATGAAAAGTGCAACATTTTGTGACTGATTTGACAAGTCTCTCCCAGGTTTCGCTTTGTTTTGTACAAAAATAGTCTCGAGTGATTAAATTTCATAAATTTAGCCAATGCAATAGAACCTCATAAGTTCGCTATTACAGCCTAAGGAATACATGGAAGCCTAAACTATGTATGTTCTACTGTATGTATAATTTGTAGAGAGAACCAAAAAGGCATTGAGCTCTGGAAATTATAAATGTAGTGAAGCATTGACAAATAATACGACATGCAATAGCGAATCGACTCCTATTTCTTAAAATCCTTTGTAATTGTTCCGAAACAAATTATTTCCTGCTTAATCACACCAGGTGAGAGGTGATACTCAACACAGCCACAACTTCATTCAGTTTATGATTAATTTCACTCGTGCACATATTTGGAAAACCAGAAGCAATCCAAAGTGTCCTTTGCCAGTGTCGACATAGTTATTCACTCTTGGTTGAGAGTTTAGAATTACTTTTCTGAAACTACAACTGCAACTCTCGAAGGTCAAGTTCAATTGTAATGAATACTAGACTAATTAGTAAATTATTTTTTCAAATCTGCCGACCTTTATCTTTGGTAGACTAATGCATAATGCTTCCTTGCTCTTGTGTCGCAATCTTGCGGTGACCGCACCCGAATTTGTTACCATTTAGGGAAAAGGTGTGACCTGCCTGTCGTGGGGCATCTAGTGTAGAGGAAACCCTGCAACGTTTTTGCAGGTTGCAAAATACAGACTGCGAGGAAATTTTCCATAGTATTTTATTGTAATACGATCTAAATTTTCCATTTTCTGGCATTTCTCATTTTATGAGATTTTCTTGCATACGCCCACAGAAATTATAACATCTCTTTGATGAAATCTATCCACTTCAAATTTTGTAATCATCGATGGGATTATTTGATTTTTCTTAGTTTGCCTTGCAGGCGACTATGTAAACCAGTCAGCTGTTTGACTTTGGTGGTTTAATGTAATTGCAATTCCAGGGCTGGTTAGCGATAGATCACAAATCACAATCAAGTTGGGCGAAATGGACCACGTGAATTCGCAGGAAATATTGAATACTATCGTAATCTATTTAAGTTCTCAGAAGACAACAATCCAATCCAATTCATATTCTTCCATTGAATCTAGCGTGAGCACAGCAGCAGCAACTTAACAGCCATACAACTATCTAACTTTATAATTCAACGTTTGATTTATTTTAGTTTTTGAATAATGCAATATCAAAGCTTAGCTCACCGCATCCCTTAGTGGCTACCGGAGTCATTTTTCTAGAACTCGATAAAATCAAAGTATACATTCTGTTAAACTTGGTTCCATTTTGAATCAGCTACCCAATTTTTAAAGTTGTCTCCTAATCAACTACATTAGTAGTGGGGGACTAGAATCATGAATAATTAGGTTAATCTAAAACTTTCATACTCCCTCACACGATTCAATTCAAATGAGGGCTATGCAAAGACCTCACAAATGCCAGAAATTAATTCAACCCTTTCATTCTTTTCGCTTTCAACGATGCAGATGAACGGTTTAATAAGTCAAGAAGAGATTTTTCATACAGCCCATTCACCGCGAGTCGTGATTCTACGTTCGGTGGTGTGCATTACGTTTTACGTGCCTGCACACTGCACTTCTTCCAAAAGTTGAAGGAACTAACTGGTAACTGTTCTTGTGTTCTTTGAAGATTTAATCCTCCTATACATTACGTATATAATTATCATAATTCTATCCCCGTTACCTGACACAAATACTATTGAAGTGCCAATAAAAAATGTTTACGGCCTGACTACCCTGGCTAGTCGCACAGCAGTCAGTCACTACTATCCCCAGTAAAAGTGTGCCGGTTTGAACTTGAGAAATTTGACGTCTTATCAGTGCTAATAGCTATTGTTGTGAGAACAACTTGCTTGAAACCAACCAAAACTGTCTCATTTTTTGCGTACTACAATTGATTACGATTACAAAGCATCTTTTACACAAGGAATTTGGAACTACATTCTTACAGCAATAATTGTAATGTGAAATATTTTGCAAAGGAATTTCTAAAAATTTTATTGTGTGAATGCATTTTTATTTCTCTCCTAAAAATTGAGTCCAAACGAGAATCCCCAGTGCCTAATGACTTTGGGCTGTAAAGTTCACTTCTTTAATTACAAACTAGCTCATCTATAATGAACAGGAAGGGGAGACCGCGTTTTTTGTACGCACACAAACACCAAACTTTATTTTTTGTAAGGTGAAATAATATCTCAGGCTCTGCTGACGGAATAATTATACTGTTTGGGTTGGTTACCCATTAGAATCATATTCGTGCACATAAGATAGTGTTTTGATTTCTTTTTTACAAACTAAAAAGTAGCAGGTAAGCAGCAGTGCAGTGTAATGCAGAGTAGACTACAATAGTAATAGTCCCGTTTGAATCGTGTCAGAAGAAACACAGATTTAGGATTGAGTTCTTTACAACGTTTACACTTGCTTGCAAGTCAGTGTAATAACTTTGGCCACATTTCTCACATCAGAATTCCCAAAAATTTAGTAGTTGCTCGAAGTAGTTGGTGCCCCAAACTCCAACGAGCTGGTCTGGTTTTAATATTCATCAGAATCTGCAATCTGCAGCTACGACCCCAAGATAACTAACAAGACTACTGTAAAAGACCTCAGATTACAAAATCAAATTGAAATTTTCTGTGGTTATTTTGTGGCATTTATGTTTGTGCATGTTGTGTTGACATTCTGAAACAGAAATTTAGTGAATTGGGGCAGAATTTATGTGAAAGTAAAGTGCATACACACAGACAAATAAATTGGCATTGCCGTGGTGCATGTTTTACGTACGACAGTAGTGAGCTAAGTGGGCTTGCATTGGGCTTCTTGTGTCGTGGGAGTGAATTAAGAAGATACTGTCGTAACGAAGATTTGCAACTGTAATCATGGGAAATTGAAATTATATTGAGCTTTTAGCTCAGTTTCGATCTTGCAATCGCAATGAAAACAATTACGAATATTGACAAAAAATATTGAATTTCACGGCATGCAAAGTAAATACAGTTTGATTTTAAACACGATATAAAGTAGTAAAAAAAAAGTAACAGCTTTAACGTCTGCCCCTTCAGTTCTATCTTACGAATCTTCGAACTGTTAAGTCTTCGAACTGTTATATGTTCTGAAGTTGTTGGAGTTGACTAATTTGTAAAGCTTTGAGCTTTGTTTTTTGTTGGAAAGGCCCTCGTATTATTATTTTTTGGAATAAAAATCCAAGTAAACTGCAGGTCAGAATCTTCTCAAATATCTAAATATGCCATTAGTCGATCTTCTGAATCGGATAAAGTTGTCAAAGCAAACTGAAGAAAGAAACACGATAACAATTATCTGAAGAAATCCGAGATTTTCAACATCTGCCTGTACTCTCTCCTTCTCGAGATGACGTTTTGATTTCAGTTTGACATTTGACCTGTGAGTTCTTCGACAAGTTTTGCAAAAATGTTGAAAATTAACATGCTTGAAAGGATTATGCGAGAAGATCAGAGTGATTTGGATGATCTGAACCTCATGGATCGCACCTTACGAAGGTAACCCACAATTTCCTTATTCGTTCTAATATTCCCCTTCCTTGCCAATTACCAAATTCATGAAATTTAAGTAGCATGAAAAACTTTACTTTATTTGTGAGCAGACGAGCAGAGCAGGCAAACTTAGTACATAATTCAAAAATTATACCATTCATGAGAAAACAATTTTGAGCACTTTAACATTTAGGACATAAATTAGAAACGGCCCATCTAGATTTAACGATTTTGCCAACAGGAAAAGTGCATAATAAATTTAAACATTCATTTGCAATTTTTATTAAAGCATAAAGTCGTGTTGTAGCATTACAATCATCACTTTTATTTTTTTCTGTTGCATATTTTGCATTCCTTTAGTAGGTGAACTTTTTACCGCCCTCTCAAATGGAACAAGCTTGTTTGTGTAGTTTGCGCATAAGTATTAAATCTTGTTTACATAATATTATCCAAGCCTTACTCAACCTGCACAGTATAGTACCGTACATACCTGAGTAATTTATATTTTATTGACAATGGCCACGATTTATTATTATTTCTGTAAGACTTTCTCTCTTAAGATTTTCTATTCAAATGCAAATGTAAATTGTTGCAAATTTTAGCGATCATTTGTGTATGTTAATGTGTATGATTCCATATCTACATTGTGTGCGTATTTTTGCCACTCCTCGCAAAGAAATCCATGCATTGAACTGAATCGTCAATGACGAAGATGTAATAATTGGCTTGGCTTTGCCTGCCTGCCTCGTCCAACTCGTCCTATGTCTACAACTCTTTTGGCTCAATTGAAATTAGTATGACTGAGTTTTGTTGTGCAATTTGCAAGCAAAGTTTTGATGAGGTGTATTGATTTATTGCTTACTTTTCAGACTAACTATCATTCTTCACACTGTGATTCAACCTTTTTTGTATTTAGTTCTTTGTTGATTCTTGCCAAAACTGAAAGCAAATAAGTTAAGCCTAACTAAAGCCGTTCTGTTGAACGGCTATGTTCGATTACTTGTAAGTTTGTCAAGGTGGTGAATACAAAATACAACAAATTAGCCAAGCCAGTGTTAAGTTTTAACCATCGCCTGCTGAGGTTGAGAGAGGTTTGTAATTTGTTACAATAGTTTTGTATTTAGAATTCTTTCATTGTGGAATATCTACTTTGGTCATTTTGCCATTTGGCTGATCATTGTTATGCTAGATAGAATGCTGATGAACATTTCGTTTTATTTGGCTTAAAAATAAAGTTTGTAGTAGTTTGCAATGTTCTCATATTTTAGGAAAAACATTGTTAAAGAGAGTCCTTAGTTCAGTAGTTTAAGCCCCGAAGGAATAGGCATCAATTTCATAATCTAAATCACAAATTCATCAAAACTTAGCTAAAATTTTTAAGCCTCAAGATCGATCCATTAACACATAACGCACACAGAAACTAAAAGTCATGCCAGCTAACTTTTTGCCTTTGTTCATTCATACATTCATTGCTTCTTCGGAAAGGAACTATGGCTGAGTAACAATGATGAATGTAATTTAGTCTCAACGCATTAATATCCCAACTTGCAATGAAATGAAATGCTTTTCATTGCATTTAATTTCATTTTATTTGGATGAAACATTATTTGGCCCTCGCCTGCCGCCACCGCCGCTGCCTTGCCGTCCATCAAAAGTCAAGTCTAGTCACAGTCAATTGTCAATACTCAAATTAACTGGTTGCAAATCCCAATTGTGAATAATTGTAAAATGAGTAATGAGCCCTGACTGACTGACAAGACAAGTCTGACAAGCCGCCCTGGCCCAACAACAGCTTCAACAATGAATGCACAAAGTACATGCTATTAATTTTCTGCCACTCACTCTCTCCCTCTGATGTAAGCCCTAAGTAAGCTCAAGCTCTACATTTACAAAACGGGCTTTATGGATTAGTGAGATTTGTTCAAATGAATTTAATATTTTGTCTCCTTAGCGGTACAGTGATAGTGGCTTGCGTTATTGTATATGGTTGCAGAAGGCAGCAGCGCCTGTCATAATCCATGGGCATGAATGAAATCTCGTCACAAAAGTTGTTACGGTTTTCTTCTACCAAAGCAAAGCCGGCAAGTTTATTGGGCTTGTCAAACACAATTTACTTTACTTTGCAATTTAGCGTCGCCCGTCGTCTTGTGTGTTTTTCTAGTGTGTAGGCGTAAGTAAAGTAAAGTACTACAGGGTGGAGGAGGCTTCGAAAGGATTACTCCGCTGTGCCTCTGCCGCACCACCCAAAAGCATTGAGAGATGCCAAAAACGACAAAGAGGAAAGGGTTTGGCATGAACATCAGTCATTACTTTGATAAGTGGTTCAAAAATATTAAAATTATGAAATTCACTTATTCAAAAACTTAATTTGGGGGATGCTTGGACGTTTTGCCGTTTTGCCGTTTTGACGTTTTACGTTTCGTTGGTCAAGCCGTTGTGTAATTGATATTTTGTGGGCAAATCGAGTTCTCAAAAGTCTCCAAAATCTAATTCGACTCGAATTGATGAAATTAGTTTCCAAACCTTAAAGTCTAACCAATCCAACTTCAAAATGTACGGATTTGGAAATGGCTTCTCTATTTTGTGGAAAATCTGCAAAAATGCAGAGATCTCTCATATGTGGACAATTTTGTACTTTTTTAGAACACCTGAAAATTCATTTTATTTACACGTGACAACCTTCCCTCTTCCGTTGACTTGTATGATCCCCTGCCCAAACTAAAGTACTACGGCAAACAAGTCGTATTTTGTGGATCTCAAAGTGATTTTTAAATTAAAGGAAATGGAAAACTCCAAGTAGACATACGAGTACAACTTCGACCTAATTTCACTTTCTTCTCTTCAACCGAATTCAATTTGGGATGCAAAGAGAGACTCCAGAAGAGTTCCATAAATCCTTTACGTTGACAAAATACCCAGGGGCAGGCTTATGGCGTAGTTTGGCCATGGCTTCACTTGACTTATAACGAGGCTTTCCTCACCTCAAGTGCTAGTTATTGATTGCATTTCTTGCATGGATGTGAATCTGATGTGAAGTTTTTTTATCTCCCGAATCATTTGCTGCTTACTTAAACTTTTCCTGTCCTCACCTTGACACTGAAAATCTGAGATGAGAATCACTTTATTTTAAGTTTATTTTGCGATTCCCTACCCGACCCACGTTCGACATAATGTTGTGCTTGTGAGCCAAATCCAATTTCACTTGAGTGCGGCGGGTGGATTACCTTACTTATCTCTCGAATCAGGTCTGACCTAAATTCCCTGTGATGGAGTGATAGAGGAATCAAATTGAACAAAAACGTATAGAACGAGTTCGTTTTTCAACGACGAGAGCTCATGCTAAACATATGTTTGCACTTGTGTAAATGAAATACGACCTTTCCCTTGCGGCTTCTGAGCTTCAGCTAAGTGGGATTCAAATTTATTCAGAGTGCTTTAAGTAAGGGATAACAATACTGAGGGTCCCGGGAATATAAAATCTAATTCTGAGCTCAAATAGTCTCTTGGTTGGTTCTTTCTGCATCAGTTTTCATTTTGATCCAAACAGTGCTTGACTTTTTGCTCATTCTTATTCTGCAGAACTTTTTCCCGTTTATTTATCCGGTGATGAGGAAGAAGCGGAAGAACTGCCTTGGAGTTATTCTCGTTCCCTTAATTTAGTTTCAATGAGTACAACTACAACACTACATTTCTTACCTTTCTCCGGAAACTTCGCCCAGAAAGCTTGCTCATGAGTACTAAAAATTGAAATTTTTTTGCAAATCGAGTTTGTGAATGACTCAATTACCATATACAGAACCCCACATACCACATAACAAGTGCTTGGTTTCATTTCCAGCTCCAGCCCACTCAATAACACAGTTTACCTGTTCAGAAGAAAGCAGAACAAATTGGGTGGTAGTGCTCCGATAGTTTGGCTTCCAAACTACTGACTGCTCAAATCCGGCATGGCTAAACAGGCTAGTCGCCAGTTCGGAGAAGCTTTACGTTTCTCTATGTCACAGCACAGCTGTGCTCTGCGCAGGAGAAAGTCAACTCTGGGCTTTCACCAAGCGTCCTTTTAAAGACTCCAGCTTTGGCAGTTAGAATTTCACTTGGGATTCTGATTCCAACCAACCTAATGGTCTTGTTGAAGTGCGTGTCTGTGCTTCAAATCACCAATTTTGAGTCGCACATTGTTTGTAAATTTTGGAAGTAAGGTGTGTGCAGAGAAATTCGAGGAACTTTCAGTTCGCAAAATTTGCATTTTTATATCTCAACCAGTCATATTAGCCAAATTCCTGTCAATCAAATTTGTGCAAATTTACTATATGAATTAACTCAACAAGTTCTGATAAGAAAACCGTGCTGCACTGAGCTAAACGGTATTAATCAGATGATATGCTTGTTGCTCTTGCTTGAAACATTTCAAATCACTTACATACATCAGCCAACCCACCCTTGCAAATTGGGCACTGATCTTGACAAAAATTCAGGCAAGACTTTTGTGAAATTGTCTCTTTTCAATTTTTAATATAATTTATTTCAAAGCCAAATAGTGATTTTTGCAATTCAAGTTCGCATTTCAAAACAATTAGTTTTATAATAAATTAGAGCAAGTAGAAAGATCAAGAAATTGGAAAGAAGCTGAGGTGGTGTCTATATGATTCGAGGTATTGGCATCAATCATTGATGGAGAAAAATACTGAAATGCGTCTGTAATATCAAAAACGTTACAAGTTCGATAACTTACACCTCACATGTAAGGAAACCTTCTTTGAGATTGTGAGATTTGAAGGTGGGAGTAAGCTTCATGTCAGAGTCAGATCACTGAACTGGAGAATTACTATTATTTACATGTCTCAAATTCACATCATTACAATAAAAGTATCTTGGCTTCGCACATATTGTCCTCGAATGTGAAAATAATGCTTGGATTTTGTTTCGGACTTGAATGTTGCTGCGAACGGAAAGGTCGTATTATTATCAGCAGAGATGCTAAAAGCAAGCATCCATAAATAATCCGACCATGCCATTGCGTGGTCCAGAGTCAGATTCAGAATCATTCAGGCTTTTCTAAGAAAGTCCCACACTGAATTTATTTTCAATTTAATTTCCGTGTGGCGAGCAAAGTCCAGGCAGGTAGAGCATACAGCACAGCGAGAGTACGGCGCAATGATCTCATGATTGTGTAATGGGAAGTGAAATTAAATCCCATATTATGATGAGGAAGAAATCTTGCGTTGTGAGTGAGATGGTGGTGGGTGGACATGTATATTGTTAAAGAAAATCCAAGCAAGCCAAGCCAGCCAAATCCTTTTTTAGTCTTTTCTCAATTAATTTCTAAGAAGAATTCGTGTAGGACGAGGAGTACAGGATGTTATTGGATTTTCCTAACATTAGCACTGTTCACAGCCAAACTCAAAGAAAGGCAGAAATGGAAGATTTAATTAAATTTCTTCCCTTCCTTCCTTCCATCTTGGGACAATGTTTTTGTAATTCTATTGAACATTTGGAACCCAAGGTTCTTTAGCTTACAATTAATTTGGCTTCGAAAATTAAGCTAGCTAATTGTTTTTGTAAATTTCCACTACCTATCGTACTTGCATTTAAACTACTATTTAATGAGTCCGACTTAATTTATTTGTATTTATAACACACAACGACTTAAATAATTGCAAAGTTTTGCAACGTCATCAATTGTAAAACAAACATGACAAATTAAGCACTGGTTGCTCACAGACATTTGCCTTCTACTTCAGTTTAGGGTTTCCAACTTGTTCTCCTCATACACGTTCCCAAATCTTCACAAACTGTAATAATTTTTCAGCTTATTGTCGCAATTGCAAAAAAAAATGAATGGACATCTAATTTTTGTAAATTCTAGGAGAAAAGAGAGACAAAATATGGAATTTGCAACTCCACGTCGCTCTTCGTTCCGGTCAACCATTTCAGCACCTTCTACTCTCAACAATAGTCGTCGTCAGTCTGCTGAGAAAGTTTTGGTTAGTAAACTTTTTTCTTGCTCAAAATCTAATCTTTATATTCATCTTGGTAATTCCTTCCTTCCGTCCGTCCGTCCGTCCGAAGTTCTGTGCCTTTTATAAGTTTGTTTTGTAAAATTTTAGTCATTGACAACCAAATTCAAATTG